>CAUYRB010062981.1:0-68068 GCA_963574695.1 Propithecus perrieri
ATAGAGTTATGAAGAGATGCCAATATATAATCTCTCCAAGAAATGACTGACCCTTTATTTATTTTTTAAAAAATCCAGTCTTTTACAATTTCAGGATTTTTGTAAGGGATTCATTTGACATTAGAATTATTCGTTGAATAAATCCAATATTTATTTTTAAAATTGTCTAACTTATTATATAATATCATTTTTCCAACGGATTGATCAGTTATATTAACAAATTTCTCCATATCATACAATCCATTGATATTATATAAACATAATTCATGTATGCAAATAGTGTAAAAATAGCACAATTTTATAACTGCAGAAACATACATAATGAGTTCAATTAAATAAGTTGATTACACTAATTGAATTAGCTGTACCACAAAAAATTAAAATAGATGACTGTACTTATTTTCCTTTTAGGTGGTTGATACTTGAATTTGTTATCAGAATGTGCTGATAGGATACTTGAAGCAGAGTGGTGGTAAATGCATAAATTTCTGAATATGTGTGACAATAATGAAATTCCAACTCACATTCGTTTTATACACAAAAATTCTCATATTAGTGCGAGGAAATTTAGGCCATATGGAGATCAATGGAGCAGACACAGCAGATCTGGTGCTAGTCTGGTCACCAACGCAAAAGAATCCGCATCTCAGAAATGTCCTTCAAGGGGGTCAGGTGTTTGAGCATGATATGTAGGCTTTTGGACACTTCCAAGTATTTCAAGTATTTCTACTGTTCTATTTTTTTTTTCCCATAAGATGAGAATTTGTTAGAAAAAAGGTTGAAAGTTTAATATGACTATTTTCAAGCAAACATTCAAATGACTTTGAAACTGAAAGAGCTCTTACTTGTTTTCTAGCCTTGCTCTACCATTTTTAAAATAAAGAAATTAAGTTCCAGAGTGATAAATGACTAGAAGCCGCATCTTTCTAATCTTTTTACCCCCATCCATTGCTCTCTTAGCTATACTATGATGGAGTATAAATCCACAATTTAAGAAACAATTAGTTAACCCCACTTTGGTTCTTGGAGATAGCACTAAAACTTGTCATAAATCAATTCTTTCTTCTCTACATGGGAGGTTCAGTTGATGCACCCTATTCTTACTTCAGTAAGGTTTTTGGAGAGGCCGAGGCCCACTGCAGTGTTGAATTAAATGGCAGTCATTTTTTTTAACTTTTTTTTACTCATCTTAATATAATGACATATTTTATATGTAAAGGGTTATGAATTCAAAAGGATTTTGTAAAAATATAAAGATTTTCATTGATAAGGCATTCTTAATTACATAATCTACTCCAGAAGAACTGGATTATACTCTTGGTTTTTCTACTCCAGGATCACTTTAAGCATCTCAGAATCTTGGTATCTTTACCTGTAAAATCAGTCAATTAAATGAAAGGTCAGTTAGGTTCCTTCTTGCTGTAATAATCCTTGACTATATTGAATTATTCTTTTCTTAATTTAAAAATCTTTCACTCAACAGAAAAATTGCCTTTTACAGGATTAGTTTTTTTCATTTAAAAATAGCATGTGATATTATTAGAAACCATTATAACATCCCATTTTATTAACGATTAAAATTGGACAAATATTTTCCAAGAACCATATTTTCATACATTTTCAAATATATATTTTATACACTGATAATTGGGAGAGGTTTTTGTGTTTTGTGCCTTTTGAAAGTGATTGCTCACATAATTTTTAACATTTCTCCAATTTTTTCAATATGTTTTCTTTGTTACTCCCATATTGCATTCATGATTGATCATATGGCATTTTAAAACCTGTTGTTGATTTCTTTTGAGAAAATATACTACCTAATCAAGTAAAATCCTAGCATAGGCCCAAAGCACCTTTCCCATCAATTATTTAGGGACATAATTATTTTTCTTTTTCTATTTCCTTTTCAAAGTCTAGGCAAGAAAATCTGCTGAAGGATGCACAGAAAATTGTTACAACTGTTCTTAAATGCAGTAATAAAATTCTCTAAAAAGGTATTAGAAATCGACAGTTTGAATAACTTGCAAATATAATAAGCCTAAGAAAGTGAATGTTACTCGCAAGTTTGCAATCATTATTACCATTTTTGTATGAGCTATATTTTTTGAATGACAGTAAATCCTTATACAAATAAACCATCTTTTATAAGCTCTATTCATTTTAAGGCAAAGAATGTCATTTACTTTATAGTTCTTAATGTAATTCAAAGAATAAAAGGGTGAAATCATAAAAATGATTAAAAAAGGAAAGCTAAATACCTGGCATTAAAATACGTGATGATATGAGATACTCTGAAATTTTATTATCATTGATTTAAAAGACTTTCATAACTCATTCACATCTCCAATATTCATGAGTAATATACTCATTTAAACTTTAAGAAATAAACTTTACAGTGTTCTATGATATTAAATATTCTGTATTAATTTCAAGATGGTATAAACTTATCACACAAAATTGTTCAAAATATAAAGTATTTCTACTATATGCTATGCCAACTTAAGGAACCAAATGATATATGAATATTTACATTAATAATGTTGAAAGCTACTTCCAGACTTACTGTATCTAATTTCAAAACAATTAAATTATTCATTAAATTAATCTAGGTCACTCTCCAACTTTTATAAACAAAAACGACCCCAATACCCTTTACCCGGATATAATGAACCTGAATAACATGCTTAATAATAACAGTAGTTACAGAAGCCATCAATTCTGTCTCTTCAGAATACCCTATAATATACTTACTGCTAATATTTTACTTTTACACAGGAAGTTCCTGGAGCCCCAAGGCATTATGACTTACTCAAACTGACACATGAGGTATATACTGAAACTAGTTTTTACAGATAGATGTCTGACTCCAGGGCCCTACCTGCCCTTACCATTACCACCTGTCTAAGTGGAAATATTGCCTATCTAAACTTTTTGTTTATTGCGTGTTGTACATGAAGCAATCTGCACCCAGAAGTAAAGATAACCTCCCAAGAAAACAGAACAAGTAAATCTGGGAGCTGGGAAGAAACTGTGGGTCTACCGACATCATCAGCCTAGTCCACTTTTGTACTTACTCTCATAAAGCCATGCTGTTGAGCATAAATGTTTTAATTTATGGACTGTTAAATAGCCCATACATTTTTCATACTCTTTTTTTTATCATTTCAGCATATTACAGGGGTACAAATGTTTAGGTTACATATATTGCCTTTACCCCACCCGAGTCAGAGCTTCAGGTGTGTCCATTCCCCAGACGCTGCGTACTGCACCCATTAGGTGTGAATTGATGTACATTCCATGGGTTTGGACAAATGTGTAATGACATGTAACCACCATTGCAGTATCATATAGAGTATTTTCACTGCCCTAAAAATCCTCTGTGCTCTACCTATTCATCTTCCCCTCCCCCCAATCCCTGGCAACCACTGATCTTTTTACCGTCTCCATAGTTTTTACCTTTTTTTAAAAATGGCATATAGTTGAAATCATATAATATGTACCTTTTCAAAAACGGGCCATACTTTTTTGAGGGAATATGTAAACTCTCCATGAATAACACAAAAGCTATGGATTTTCTTTCAGGAAACTCACATTAAGTCATAAAATACAATATTTTTGTAAAGAATTCAGAATAGTTTTGACCATTTAAAACCTATGCTTTGGATATTTTAAGGCAGCGGCCCTCAGATGTTTTGTGATCAAGAGTTTCTAGTATTCCTTGGTAAAAATAAAGATCCCAGGCCCTGCTTCTTGAATTTAGCATATATTACACGAGGACTGATATACTCTTTAATGATTGATACTTACTGTTATGATGGGGTAGTAGTAGAGAATGATGTTTGAATAATAGGAAATAATATGGAAAAGGGCATGGAGTCAGGCAAGGACAAGTATTTTCCATAAATCATGGTATCTGTTTTGACTAGAGTGATTTTGAAAGTGAACTTGGAGATAGTTAAGTGCCTCAGGCATTTCCTAACAAAACACTATGTTTCAAGTATATTTCTCAGTAATAGTTTATAGATATAAATTAGGCATTTTTATACTCAGAATATATTTTTAAGACTCAGAATATAGCAGAAAAAAATTAAAATACAGGATAAAACCAATTGTCAAAAACTTGAATTCAAGGCTGAGGTGTATGGACTTATTTCTGGATGTGATGGGATGCTGGTAGAGATAAGGAGAGAGAACATTTCTTGGACAGATCCTTAATTTATAAAATTATATTTTGTAAAATACATCAGTAGCTGAAGGCATTGTTGGTCAGATGAACAATTAAAAGATTATGAAAACAATATAGCAAAGAAGTATTAAGCTTCTCCTAATTTAAGAAGAATGGTCCAAGGGCTAAACAGAAAAAGATGTAAGATATGACATAAGTTATCTCTCAGAATTTGACAACATCTTATTTTAAAAGAGATAATTACAAATGATGAAGACATCTTTTTTCTATATCTGTCTTTTAGAAGCAGTGAGGAGTAAAACAAATTCCCTTGTGAACTAATTTGAAAAATAGCTTTTTAAAAAAGAGTTACAGTTTTACTCATTGTGTTTTCTATATTACATGTTAAGATTATTCATTTTAACTTTAGGAGCAATATCAAATGAGAATTCACTTTATACAGGATTACTAGAGTAGTAGGATGATCTATAAAAATGTTGTTCACAAAATTAAAGCAATATGGAATGTTTATACTGAAGAGACAATATATAGACTGAACAAAATTTTCTTTGAATGAGTTTAATGCTGTTAGATAAGGGTGGAATAAAGATTATATCCAAGCTATATAGGCAAAATGAAGACAGAGACACAAAGAGAGAGAAAATTACAAGTAGACATTTTGTCACAATGGCAAGGAAGGAGTCTCTAACTGAAGTTGTTTGAAAATAACAGTGGTGCCCATGTGACAGTGATCTCCCCAGCACAGCTGGTACAGCTCACCACAGTCTAGTGCCTAAGATGCAGCAAGTGTTCAGTGAGAAGTAAATTCAAAAATAAGAATATAAAACAGTCAGCTAATGGATGGATGAATTTTTACAAATAATCTAAAGATTTTTTTTCCTGATTGTGAGTTAAAAGAAAGGAAAATGAAGGACTCATACAGAATTCTAAATAGACTTCCCAACAAACCTGTATACATTTAAGATAGCATGCTACAGTGGTGGTGTTATGGAAAGCATTGCATCCACTACATCTGCAAGCTGTAAGATGGGCTGGCATTTCTACTACATGGTAATGGGCCACAAGATAAGCTTCTTAATGTGAAAAGTTAGATGCATCAATTATGGGGCTCCTCTAGCCAAGCAGCCAATATAAAAACATTGTACCAATTTCTATCTCTCCGACTCCTTTTATGAGTATCAAGTATACAAGGATGTACTTAGCTTTTCAATCCCCAGTTTTTCTTAACAATTCTCCAAAATCCTTGTGCAGCTATACACATGCAGGGCTGCATTCCTGGATTGATAGACAGGCCCCCTTGTTAGTAGTAGTACTTTTTATTCTACTTACCTTTCCTTTATCAATTGTGACCTTGGTAATACTCAACTCCCTATAAGGCCCATGATTTTTAGTCAGAAAGTAAAAGTAGGGAGATAGGTGGAGCAGAGGAAAGGAGATTCTAAAACAAGCCATAAAATGTACTGACCAATTTTTATTAGTTTCCACATCTAAGGAGTTTCCCATGTTGGAAACACCACTTTATATTACAATTAACTGAATCATTTCCCAAAATGAAAGCCCAGTTAAAAAGGATAGGCACTCATATGAAATATATTCTGTCTCTGAAGTGAAAGAGGAGTAGAGGTGGAGAAGAATGAACCAGGGAAAGAAGCAAAAGAGATGTGGAAACAGAAGTAGCAGCAAAGTGAAAACTGCAACCAAGATCAGAAAGCACAAGTAGTCAAAAGCAAAGAAAGAAATAAGTCATCACAGTGCACTGCACAGAAAAGACCTACCTGCTTTCTATGAATCACCATAGATTTGTGCTCAATTTGTTAGAAAGCAATAAACATCCTACAACTTAAGTGAATTCTATTTTAGCCACCAAATGATTTAGAATAAAAGCATAAGAAAAAGGATAAAAAGAAGATAGGTATGGATATCTTTCCCCATAAATTATAATTATATTTACAGGAGCAAATATGTGTAACACTTTCAGCACAACATGGACATAGCATGTTAAAAATAGTAACTCCTTAATTCATCATATATATACAATTATAAACTTAGAATATTATTTTATATATCTTACTAATATATATGTCACTGACAACATTTTTAATCACATGCTAAATACTACATATACATTCTGTGATCCTAATTTATATGCTTTCCTTTCTATATGCTAAAATTAGTTGAAAATCTACTTGTTGCAACTTGATTAGTTAATACTTTAAATTTTTCTCTCAATGAAGCTAATTAAAGATCACTTTTCATCTGAGTCTAGTTGACATAGCCAGAAATTGAGAAAGAAAAATAAATAAAACATCAAATAATTACATTCGGACAAATGATATACAACTGCAATTTTAATAATAATTATATATCACTGATAGTTTATAAAACATCTCTTATTTGTAGCAAGCCCCTGTATTATATGAATATGTATAGAATTTTATAATGATCAAATAATTACTTATTTTTCAAAATGTCCTTCCATATCCATATTTTAAAGAACAAAATATTATTTAAAGTAGTTAGGGATACATTTCTCCAAACCTATAATCTGGGTAGAATTTTTAATCTGGGATAGAATGTACTCTCATTCTTTCCATATAGATTGCTAACCTAAATATTCTTGTAATTGGAAGAGTACAATTTATAGTCATTATATTTCAATAATGTAAAACATATGTGACATTTTTACTATGAAATAATATTTCATAATATTTCATTACTCCCTGAATATGTTTAAGGATCAAGTTCAATGTAAGACTTAAATAAATAGAATTTAGTCTTAGATATGTCAGAGAAGAATCTTCATGTCCACGTTCAAATAAAGGATTGTGGTGATCCCAAAGCCAATGTTTCATCTGTCAAGTAGCAAACCTGCATGTAGCATAGGTTTGGGGAGAAGTAGAAGGTCCATGATGGTATCATTATTAAGTGTAAACTATTGTGTGACTCTGCTACAAAGTCTGCTGTGGAATCCCACTTCTTTCTTGTCTTCTTTCATTCTATCATTTGGTCTCTGTAAATTTCAATATTCATCTTTGGGTATAAATACTTACAAACTCAGAGTAGCTTCCTGATACATCCTCATTTCAAAAAATTCTATCAAAACAATTCTCTTCTTAATTTTCTAAAATCACAAAAGATTTCCGAAGTTGGAACTAACTTCCCTATTTGAATAAAATAATCTTACATATTTAGCCATTGAAAACCAAGTTTTACATTAAGACAGGTCACACATCCAAAGTAGAGAGCTTGAAACACATCACACATATTTAAAAATTTATCCGTTTAGACAGAGATAAATATGCAGATATAGATAGTATTGATAAAAACTTTCCATTTTAATGTACTGAAATAACTATTTTGTTTAAAGATGACTTTATTATTGACATTCACTCTTTGTATTTCAATAAAACACCCTATTTTAAACTGACCAAAGTTAATTTTAATTATAAAGGAAAATGTAAGCATTTCAGGTAAAACACAATATTCTTCATTGTCAAAGATTCTATCAGGGTTCTGAATCCTAAACAAAACAAAAAAGATGAATATGATTTATACACATAAGCATGCATATTATTATAATGGTATGCTAATTATTTAGTCCTGGGAAGACTATGTATTATCAGAAATATTTATATCTGAATCTTATTTAATTCTCTTACATCGAAAAAAAGGAGAGCTGAACTGAAGCCATATTTAAAATGTCTCATCATCTAGATAAACTGGCAAGATTTAGGAAATACAAAACTATTCTCTATTTTCAAATAGTTAAACTATTTCTATTCCTGCTTAGTACATGCATAATTGTTTTATCAGCTACCAATGAGTTATAACATTAATCTATATATAGATTAATGATACATAGAAGTATCAGTAATAAAATATTTATCCATGACTGTTTATTAATTATTGTGTATATCTTATTACATATAAGGCAATACTATTTAATCTTAGTATATTTTTAATATAAAGCAAATTTGCAATCAAGCAAATTGTTAATTTACAATATACATTAAGTGCTTATGACCCTCAGCTAGGGAAAGTGGCCAAATAAGTAATTTAAAATTCCACAATGTAATGTTAAACATAACAAATGTGAAATTATAAAGAGTTTATTTTCTGATAAGAATTATCTATTTTTATCTAAACATGGTTTGTCGTAGCATTCTGATTCCTGCTTTATATAATATTTTCCCAACCCCCCATAAGAGTAGGTAAAGAGATTATATATTTATGAAGTCTTTAAGAGTTGTCAACTTTCAATAGAAAACAATTATTTCTAGGTACGGTTAAAAAAATGAACGTCTAATTATTCTTATTCAAATAATTATCCAAATCAAGCATAGCATATGGACTGTAATTGACTTTAACTGTTTTCTAAAAATAAAAATGTCCTAATGCTATTTTATCATTTGTTCATAATATAACATCTATAATTGCAACAAGAGTATTTTTAGTACCTCATATTACATCACTGTAATAATTAAAGATTATAGTTAATTTATACATTGAAATGATTGTGCTATTCCTTTCTATTTTACATATGTATTTTGGGTATACACACACATGCAGATGTCGCTATGGATACAGATACACAGAAATATAAATTGAGATGCACACACATATATATGCACATATACAGATAAACATATACAGATGTTACTCTGTAATTTGAACTGTAAGTTTTCTCGGATGTTTCACCTGTGGCTTAATTGCCTTTGAAGTAAAAAAGAAGATATTTGAATTTCTTAAGTATTCTTTATATCATAAAGTATTTATAACACATAGATGTGAATATTTCAGAAAAAATTATGCCATTAGTACAGTAAACTGCTTTGGTAGAAAAAACACATATATAATATATTGATGTCTGGGGGAAAATTCCCTTAGAGAACTTTTAAGACGGATGTGGCAGTTTTATAAAAGCAGTATATTTTATATTATGTCTTTTGACCCAAGAAGTGAATTTTAGGTATCCATTTGTCTAGACTACACATGTAATATGCAAAATTTATTGTCTCCTTTGTTATATTGACTTCCTATAAATATTGTTTCTTGTTTTGTATGACTTTCCCGAGAGCCCATTTCACTAAATATGAAGAAAAAGTCCATTATGCATTGGATACTCTATTAATAATACATAAAGTCTGGTAAGCATAGCATATTCCAATATAAATTCTGTCAGATATTTCTGTTTCTTCCAATACATTTATGAACATATTAAATCTTTAAGCTCTAAATTTAAATAATAACTATTAGTTATTGATATTTTCATTATAAGTTGAATTAGTGTTTGGAGCAAAAAATAAAATGAAGTCATCCACGCTCTTCAAAACTATAGAGCCAACCTCAAAATTTGATATGAAGGGTATGCTTTCCAATCCATACTTACGAAACGATCATATGCTGTGGTGTTTTGTTGATTACTTAGAGAAACCAATACCTATCTTGTTCATCACGAGAAATAGAAGACACAAGAACACTTATTGCTCCCACGATTTATCATTTGCTAAATTAATGGAATAAAAAAAGAAAAATCTTCAGTATCACTTTAAGGAAATATTCAGCTCTTTTCCTTTTCCCCACCTCTTTTCCTAAAAATGTATAAATAAATAAATATATAAAATGACACACACACATAGCAACTGACAACAACACCACCTCATGATGTTTCCATTTTCCTTTCATAGCCCATAAGATCCATTATCATGACTTTTATGTCTGGGGAGGTGCTTCTTGGTAGTGCTAATATAAAACACCTTGGTTAGGCTCCAGAGACCCTGCTTTTATTCAGGCACTTTGCATTTGTAATGCGGCGATAAGACCATGTCTTACTAGTGCTACATTTAGGGATAAGTATATTAACATGTTAGGACTGCTTTGGAAATTTATAAAAGTGCTATAAAGACACTCTCCTCACCATGCACTTCTTACGATATTTTAGTAATGAGGGTAATGATGGTTCCATGCAGAGAAATTGAAATGACTCATAAGAGAATGAACTTTTTCAGGATATTTAAAACAATCCACAAGTCATTGTTTTCAACTTTATATCTCTATCTACCTACCTACCTATCCATCTATATTCCTACTCTGATTTTCATGACTTAATATCTTAATATGATATATGTCCATATAATGTTGCCAATTTTTAATATATAATTTGACAACCTTGGGTATGTAACCTATCTTTCTAAGCCTCAGTTTTTTCTTGTGTAAAATCAGAGTTGTACGTAGTTAAAATTCCTTTTTTAAAGTTCTAGAATTTTATGTAAACACCTGAATAAGATAATGACATAAATATTGAGAAAGTTATTTGGAATATCTTTGAAGAAACTATTCATTTCAGAAAACAAATGTGTAAGATACAAAGAAAGAAATCTTAGGAAATATATCCTATGTTCTACAATAAAAATGATCATATTAATAAATTTAGCATCAGGTAAAATTGAGCAAAGCTTATTTTAAACCTATGTCCTTTTGGTCTTATTTAGCATGCTTTCCTTTTCCTTAAGAAAACTTAACTGTAAGTGGATCATTTAAGAAGAAAAATACTCAAGAACCTAAGTAGAATTTTTATCATAAAATAATTCATCATGAACCAAATTTACTCTATAGTTAATAATGCTGATTTTTTGTGTATATATTTTCATATATATATATATCATTGGAGTTATAAGTATTTGGGTATTTTTAAGTATCACAATTTTTTTCAAATGTAATATTATTTCTACATTATATTTAAAATATGTTTTTTAGTTAACGGAGTAAGTCTTAAAGAATGTCATGAACTAATGATAAGTCACATTGAGGCATCTGCATTTATGCTAAATAATGATCCATCCAGTCTGTTCACTTTCATAGAGAACAAGTTACAGCCAATGTTTATTCATGGCACATTCCACGTATTCTTTAAATTAACTTTTATCTTCAGTTATATCGTCTCACATATAATATATTGTTTCGTTACTTACATATTTTGTTATAGATTTTTAAGCATTTTCTAAAGCATTCTATTTAACTGCACCCACATACTATATATTTATTGTAGGAAGGAATATCTGCCTCATATCATTACTGCTGCCTAAAGAGAGATAAGCCAGTAGAAAAAAATCTCCAATTATTATTTTTGTAAAAATCACACTTGGTGAATGTATCATGAAAGGGACACTGCATTGGCTAAGTTTGGGTGTACAAGAAAATGCCAAATGAAACCTCTCCATGCAAGGTGACATTCAGAAGAGCTTCTGATCCAACACACAATTTATCAAGCTGGGCAACACAACATTTAAAAGAGTAATTTAAAAATCAACTTTGATATTGTGATCTTATTACACACAGGCAGTGGCATGAGACATTTTTATTTCAATTATGTAATGAATGTAATAATGGTGGCCTAATTATGTAAACGATTTCAAATGTTTTAAAAACTATCAAACAGTGTAATAAAAGAAAAAAATAATACTTGTGCATCCTGGAAAATAATATTATCTAATATGACTATTGCTTTATTAGTACTACTAAATCTGCTTGATTTAAACTTAGTGAATTACTCTTAAGTTAATACTACTAGCTGCTTTCTCTAAAGCATTTCTGTATTCACTATTTCTAGAAATAAATTTGTTTATAACATGTACTTATCTTACATTTTCATTCATTTTTCAAAACACATAAATATAGAGATGATAGCATTTCTACATGTCAGATTATATCTATTAAGTACACATAATTATTTATGTACTCTTCATTTGGAAAAACTTTCATTGAACCCATAATATGTTTGGTGACAAGAATACAAATGTGTATTATTCATGTCATGCCCAAGTTCTTTGGTGCCACATGCTAAAATAGCATGTTATTTCATTTTCTTCATCTTTGAAAAAATCTACCATTCAAGCCTGGATTGACCAGTTTCACAGAAATGTATTCGTATTTGACAGAGCATTGTCTAGGCAATGAACTAGTGTCTGAATCTGAAAATAGGATCAATCATCTACTGAATGTAGGAGGTTTCTACAAAGTTAAGAACATTGAATAATCAATTTCATTCTTAATCAGTTGTGGCTGAAGACAGGTAACTCTTCTAATTTCATAGATAAAGCAAAGGGAGCCATATGAAGATTCTCTCCTGTAATGGAAAAGTTACCACTTTTTAATGTCACAAAATCACTCATTCTCCATGCTGTATAGATTTTAGAAACCTTATGAAACAATCTTATCAGGAATCTCATATATCTTCAACATAAAACATTAAATGGTAACACATCTCCAGAAAAAAACAATTTCTCCTCAAATATTAGTTCATTGCATTCTCATCAAAAAGTTGATACAAATAAATGTAAACTTATTTCCTACAGTTGATAACTTTCCTTTCATTGCACCTTTGTTATTTAAAAGAGATTCTGAGAACTTCACCCTATGACAGTATTTAGCTGTAAATACTATAGAATTTTGATGACCTTTGTAGTTAAAATTAAAGCTTTTCTTTGAGATTAGTGTGCTTGCAAAAATTTAATTGATGTGCATGGCTATATTGAGCTTGCAAGGGAAAAAACAAAACAATGCTCTATCAAAGCAATGCATTATACATATCACTGCAAAGAAAAAATATGCCAATGTTTGCTTTTAAACACTCCCTCTTTCCTGTGGTTTTCTTCATGACATTAAAATACATTTGCCTAGGATAACAGAAAGCAATTATACTCAACAGACATATACATTCTTAATGCTGACCTGAGTGAGAACCACAGATATGTAAAGAAACCTCTTCCAGGTAAAGTGATCACCTTAATCCTGACATCCAATACCCTTCTGTATATGTGTTATTTTTACTATTTATATACTGTTTTATTTTTAATATTGAAAATAAAGAAACCACTTCTTATTAAATTATGCATACAGATGTCTTTATTTTTGACAGTTCTGACTCAAATTATTTAAACAAAAGTTATGAGAAAACCAGGAGTCCATTTCAAATGAATATAATAATAGTATATATAAATACACTAATACGTAAGTAATTCAAAGCCTCCACAATCATCTAATACAATTTGAAGTTTAGTTTTATTTTTATAACAATATTCTATATGCAAATTTGAAGACTATAAAAAGAGCTTGGGCAGGTATCAGTTTTCTGAAAAGTCAAATAGGAAGCAAATGTTACAAGTTCTTTCACTGAGTATTTAAATATTTTATTCAAATACTACAAACATATTCTTATTTCTTACGTGCTTCCAAATGTTGAGAGTGTGTGCAAAATATAGCAACTAGGAGAAAAGCAATATTCCTACTACTTCATTATAAGAAAGCGAAAATTGAATAGCTTATGTTTTCAAGCAAAGTAAACAACACTCACCTTGCTTAGCAATGGAACTGAGTTTAGCTCTGCTCAGCACTGACAATTCCGTTGTTGCGTTGTTGCTTCTGTCTCGGTCCTTCTCTTTTCTTTTTATAGTATCTTCACAGCTGAATCTTCACGCATCTCAGTGTGGCTCTCTCTTCGAGCATCACTTTTAACTCAGACAGGCAGGAAGCTGAAGCCAAAGGATCTCTCTATCTGATTGGTTTCCATTCAGCGTTTCTGATAAATAAGAGACGTCTCTGAAATAGGAAGATATTGCCGCTGATGGCGCTGCAGGGCTCCAGGTTTGGGGTTGAGGGAGTGAAGACTTCTTTGGGCACGGTGATTTGCAAGCGAATAAAGTGGGAGGACTCAGAGAGGAGGGCTTTGTCAAAGACCCCCATAAAAGAAAACAACCCAATGTTTTTAGACTCGGTTAATCAGCTCTGCTTAATCTATTTGCAATTGGGAGAGAAAGGTCACAGCATGTCTGTAACCTGTAAATCATTTGTAGAAAATATATATCACCTGAAGAGTGATGGTGCTCAAAAGGAATTTTGTGTATAGTCTCTGCGGAATTCACCACCACCTATTTCAATTCAGTGTCAAAATGTCAAGTTTAACAAAAGAAAGAGAAAGAAAACAGATTGCATTGATCATTGATAATGATGAATTATTATCTGTACCTGTATGAGTTTATAAACTAAAATAATATTTTAAAAACAATAATTTTAAAACATCTAGTAAGTGATATGTTGACATGTTCGTTTTCAGAAAACAGAATGGTTTCAAGTATAATTTCAAATTTCTAGAACACTTTGCTTTTTACTTGATAATACAATTGAGGAATTTTCACCTTCCTTGGGAATATCCAAAAACAATGGAGATGATAGCCACATCACAAAAACTGCAAGATCCACCTGTTAGAGTCCTTGTATATTGTACAACTTTTAGAGAGGGTAAACCAAAGCAGAATCAAAGCCTGCTTCAGAGAGAAGTCTCTTTAGTACTTCTGGAAATGGCACAATAAGGAAGATATTGATTAGTAGATAAATCCTTCTGAAAAGAAGTCCTAGTAATAGTTGTATGAAATGCATGGTGGGAATGTGGCTCACTTTATAACGGCTCGTTAAGTCACAGTAAGTAAATAGCTTAAGTGTCAAAAAATATCGATATCCTATTTGATGCTTCAAAGAAAAACTGACAATACAAAAAAAAAAAATTCCACTTCTTTTTTTTCTTTCCAATGGTGAAGCTTATCCATGAAGTGTAGATAATAGAGGTGCCTATCCGAGGCTTGTGCATTATGGAAATTCATTTCTAAAAAGGAAAAACAAATGCTTAGAAAATATGACTTTACATATTCCCAAACAAAATGTGCCACTACTAATGTGTGGTGATTGAACATGAGGTGAATGATTTTAAAATACTCGTGGGTTTGAAATGTAGGAGGTACACATAAAAAAAGGGAACTTCATTTGTTCATCTATAAATGAAGAAAGAGAAAGAAGAAATAAAACTTTATGTATATTCCCAGGGCTAGATAGATTCAAGTCGTTAAGACAGCTTAGTGAATTCTTCATGGAAGCTAAGAGTGTTTTCTTCAGGCAAAGACGCTTAATTTAAAATTCACTGGATCCTTTAGACTTATTTCTTCTGGGTCTACTTGTTTCTTTAAATAAAACTACATATTATAGAAGCCTCTTTATTAATAGAGATAAAGTAATGTATGCAAAGTGGGAAAAAGGAACCAAACACAATATTTTATCATAGTTTAAGGTAAATATTCACAAATAAAAGCTTTAAATCCCTAATGTTGCATAAATTTTATTTCCCACTGAAACCCAACTGTAGGGAAAGGCTGTTTTGTGTGAAATGCACAATCCAACAGAGCATTCTATAAGCTGATTTGAAGTTATTTTTACTGCTCCATGAAAAAAGGGAAAAAGTTTTGCCACATGAAAAAATAGTATCTCAGGAATCTTCTGCCTTTCTCTTGTTTGGTTTGGTACTAGTATTTGAAAACAGAGGGCTTAAACCTTGGAACTATAGAAAATTCTTTTATATCATGTGTATAGCTATGTGTAAGTTTTCAAATAAAGATGCATTCTATATCAAATGAAAACAATTTTAACACTTGCAGTAATGAATATGAATACTTAGCAAACATGTTTTCACAAAAATATTAATCATCATCGTTATTTATAGTAGTAGGAATATCATTTTCCTTTGTATTTAGATATCACAATTCATTAAAAGTAAATGTAACATACTGAAATATTATTTTCAAGATTACTTTATTTGAATAAACTTTTTCTAAATTTTTGGTATAAATACTTTATAGGTACTACCTATTACCAAAAGCATAGTGTATGGATTGTTTCTTTTTTTTTGGTTCTTTAAGTTTATTTATTTTTATTTATTTTTAATTTCAGAATATTACAGGGGTATAAATGTTTTGGTTACAAGGCTTGCTTTTGTACTCTTGAGTCAAAGTTGTTTCTTTTCTTCTTATCTGAATATAAAGCATTTTCATATTTGAGTACTCCATCTATTTAATGCTGTTCAAAAAACTGATGTATCCCTGCTACCCAGAAAACTCCATTCTTTAAAAATTTTATTATAAAAAAATTCTATTATGTAATAATAATTTTGCAAAATTTTGAGAAAGAAATATTTAAAAAGTAAAGTAGACACAATGCTAGTCTCTCTTGTACTGAAATAGAAAATTAAAAAGTATGGGTTAATGAATAAAATAAACTTTATACTCAGGTGAGTTATTAATTCCACAGTTCTTCCCACAGTGTTTAGTTAAGCCCATAAAGACATGGGTATTACATGGGAACGACCTTGAGACAGAGCTCCCTGTGCAATCACACAACTCACAGGACTAACCTGGAATCTATGACCACCATCTGCTCCTGGTAAGCCCCATTCACCCTTCTCAGCTAAAACTGAAAGGCTTGGCACAGCAGCTTTTGATTGTCACTATTGTAAATATCTTGATCCAGATCTCAACACCAAAGGCTTGCTCCTACAACCTAAAGATTAAACTGCAATTGAGAACCAAGCAAAAATTATAAATTCTGTTATTTTCCTTAACAAGCCATTAATATTAATCCCATCATTGTTCACATCCCTGTTTATATCAGGCCCTCTACAGAGTTTAAGCTTCTCCAATCATCTGTCATAACATGATTCTTATTACTCTTTGACTTGGAATATTCCCAAATCTCACTGGAATACCCTCAGACCAATTATACCCATTGGTAGATCTCAATCTAACATCACACAATCCTTTGTGTCTTTGGACTGTTCTTTGAACCATCTCTTTAATTCCCTGCTCTAACTCAAGCTAGCTGTCGTCTTAAGATTCTTTTTCATTTGAGGTTTCATTGAGGTAAGATCATCTGTGAGAGAAGATCTACTCTCACAGCCATGTACAGCAGGGCCTGGAGTTGGGATAGACGATCTTCTGGCTTGTCATGGCTGGGCCATTTTTCTTCGCACCTTTCTCCATGCTTGCCATCAGCTTATACCACGCTTAACTCTCCTTGTCAAAGTCATTTAAATACCAATCCTCCTCCTCCTCGTTCATTAAAACTGAACGCCTGAGTTAGTAGCTTATTGTTTTCATTGTACTTTATTTTTATTATTTTGTTGTATAATCACCACTGTCATTCTCAAGAAATTCAGCAGCCACTTACATCATCCACACAATACATCGACCCCAGTCTTTGCCTTGACTTTTCCATTCTCAATGATCATTTTCTCTTCCCACTTCAGCTGCAACCTAGTGATCATACTACTGAGAAGAGAAAAATTCTTTTTTTTTCTTCCTAACGTCCTTGATGGTGTTACTCCATTCTATGCCTCAAGGTGGACTAATGATGAGTAACTCAGTAGAACTAAACTGGATTACTGTGAAAGGCTATTAGATTTCTACCTGCCTTTTATGACTGATAAATGAATTTCTCTAGAGGACAGTCAGAGGGAAGATTGTTTCTTTCCTTCACATGATTTTACCTCAACCAGAAAGATCAAAGGGTCTGGTACTCACTGCCCTCTCCTAGGGTGGGATTGTTTTCCAGAACATTACCTATTGTACCTAACCCAAGCACCCCTTCCTGTGAGATGCGGAAAGTGAAGGGATTAAAAGCATTATGTTGATTTTCTCCTATAAGATTTTTTTCTGGATAAATTTTGCTTTGCACCTATGTTACATGTCACTGTTGTGCTTGTTCCTATTGTGCTTAATATCCAGGACTTTTAATTAGCAGAAACAGTATGATTTCCAAAAATGGTTTTTCAAAAATCCTAATTTTGCTATTGTGATCGCTACATTTAAATCACTCTCTCTGTGGTCTGATGCCAGCAATTCTTCCTACATTTTAGGGCTGCCACTGACCCCACACATTTTTCAATGTTTGTCACCCCTCTGAGATCTCACTTCTTTGCTCACTTAGGTTTTTCCCACTCAATTATCAAAATCACTCCCTTGCACACTCTCTTATTCTACTCTCCCTCTGTGACTGTGCCTCCAGTGAGTAATAACCTTTTTTTTTTTTTTAGAGAAGGGTGATAAAAGGCAAATAAAAGGGGGGCTTTATATCATGTCTGTGGCAATAAAATATGAAACAGGGACAAAATCTGGGATCCTTGGGATCTTAGTATATGGAGCAATCCATACATCAAATAATGCAGAAGAATACTTTTGGAATCGGAGTTACTGTTTTTGGTTGTTCTTTTTTCTTCATAGTTCAGAGAGCTCTGAGATATTCCAGGCTTAATCTTGAAGTTGAAAATCCAGGAAGTTCACAGCATCCTTGAAGTCTGTCCTTGGATACATATAAACCATGCAGAACATAGATGGCGTATAATAGTGACCTACTGTTTTTTATATTCTGCGTATAGTTATGCTTATCTCCTGCATATTACTGTCACCATTGCTACTACTACTCTTACTATGCCTACCACTACTGCCACCACCACTAATAATAATAATTCCACTAATTAAATGGTAGCAAAGGATTTAATTTATTGTATACTTGCATTAATTACTCTAAGCATTTTATAAATGTTATTTTTTAAAAAAAATTCTAATAGGTAGATTTTGTTTTTCCTTGGTATAGTGTAAGGAAAGTGATGCTCAGTGAGGCTATTTGTCAAAATCCATTTAGGTAGGCCGTTGACACAATCAAGAGTACAAATTAACAGTGCCATTTAAGTTCAGTGCTAGCTCTCTTTACAACTACACTTTAAAACCTCGTCCAATTGTCTCATTGGCAGCAAAGTGAATCGCAGCTAGGGCACTGATGGCTCAAGGTAAATGGAACATTGTGCATCCCATAGAAAGAATTGTCAGCTTCAACATTGCTGTACAATATAGAAATATATCTAAAATATTTCTCATCACTAAAAATATTTTAAAAATATAACAAAGAACACACAAAGTTTTAGTAAAAAATTAGATTAGAAGAACAAGTAAATTTATAAATCATTTGCCAAAATGATTTATAAAAGAAATACCAAATTATAAATGATTTATAATCATAAATAATTTAAACATATTTTACAGATTTTTTTCAGGTTCATGGAAATTTTTCTGGAAATAATTAGAAATATTTTTCCAGATCATATTAGTCAGATAAGTATTCTACAAAGAATATGTTAGAACAAAAATTCCTACTTTAAAGAAAAATATATTTTAAGATCTTTAAAGTTTTATTTATCTTTGTATCCTCTAAGCAAAGTAGTTAACCAGTAAATTGCATACCATGTGCTTAATGTAAATTTAAGGCAAGTCGAAAACTTAAAAACTCTTGATCATTGGTTTTCTTTCAAAATTAATATAGCTTTGTTATAATCTTACACATGAACATTGTATGCTTATCTTAAAAGTCATAAAACAGAGAATAGAATCAGTAAAAAAACAAAATCCCCTTAAATATATAATAATAAAAGACATTTTCCCTTAACGTAATTTAAACATGCAACTAAAATCATTCACATAATTAAGTTTAAATAACTTATATACTACTGAATGCTTTTTTAAAATCATGGATGCTTTATTT
Source organism: Propithecus perrieri (assembly GCA_963574695.1). Taxonomy (NCBI): domain Eukaryota; kingdom Metazoa; phylum Chordata; class Mammalia; order Primates; family Indriidae; genus Propithecus; species Propithecus perrieri. The sequence goes on from CAUYRB010062981.1 coordinate 19,598, forward strand.
ATTTATTTATTTATTTATTTATTAGCACTACATTATTTTCCCCTTTACTTTCCCCAATTCCTGTCCCTCTTCTCTTTTTACCACTTCTTTCTTCTAATGCAGGGCCTGACATTAGCAGTCTCTTTCATAAATTTTTGCATCATTATTTTCATTGTGTCTTGTTTTCTATTTAACAATATAATGTAAAAACTCTTCAAGTCAACTGATGTATTTAATATTTAAGTGCTGCTAAATACCCTATTCTGTTTATTATTCATGGATATTTTCTATTTTCAAGATTTTTATGTTTCCATTAGGAGCATATATAAAGTACCGAATCATTATTATCCGATATTTTAGGTATTTTTGTTTTAAATTTTTGTGGGGAACATATTCAGGAATATGATATTTATTTTAGGAAATATTTTAACAGATATTTAATATTATATTTTATAAGCTATATTTTATATTTCTCTGAGGATTTTACTCTATTTTTTTCCAATTTGATGATTGAGATATCTCATTGCTATTTAGTTAAATTTCCCTGCCTAAGAACTTATTATTGGCCTTTTCAGTGAAGTGTCTATTCTTAACCTTTAATTAAAATATCCCGTTTTTATAGATTAAATTCTCATACTTGCTGGAATACAATTCTGGATTTTATTCTGCAAGAGATAAATGAAGAACTGAATTTCAAAATCAGAGTCACACTAATCAGTGGAAGATACCATTATGGTCACTAGACATCTTTGTTTTACATTGTTAGGTGACAAGCATTTCAGATTTGTTTACCATAGGCAATCTTTAACAACTGGATACATACTACTAAAGGTGTTCTGTAATTGAGTAAATTACTTTGATATATTGACCGGGTTATATATTATCAGTATGTTTACAAGGCACTTACACTGGACCACCTTTTCTCTTTCCTGGGGGTTTCCCCTAGTAATGGGAAAAAAAAAATGTTCCACCAACTTTTCTTATAAAAATATCTGTTGCTATTATAATAGTGACTTTGTACTATGTTTTACTAATTGGTATGTACACTCCATCTCCTGGTACTTTGTATAATTTTCTTGAAATTTTACAGATGTACTTGCTTTCAATGTGAAATGCTTCAGGTAGGAAATATATAGACAACTATGAATTTTACTCTCTTTCCGTATGCAGTAGGAGACCTATCCCACTTCATGTTATGTGGTCTGGGACATAATACCTCACCATCTACCACTGTGTTACATAAAGCCTAGAGTTATTAATGTCTTTGCTATTGATGCAGATACAAGTGTTGTTACCCATATCACAATCTAACCTTCCTGAAGATGCATTGTTATAAAGAAACATAATTTCCCATTACTATGCATTATTTCCTTTAACCTAATCTAGTTATAGGAATTGGCTTCTTAAGTTTAAATTTAAATTTTTATCTAGTTTGGTCTTTTGTTATAAAACTCAGTAGAGCCCTCTTCCTCACCTTCTCAGGGCCTCTAAGACAACTGTCTCATTCTTGTGCTTTCTTATCCCAATGGATCACCTTTCTACCTCTAAACACTCTACTATGGCAAAATGTCCCCAGTGTTTCCTGACTCCCTACTTGAATTCACCTGTGCTCATCACATATTAGGAAAGATGACTGAAAGGGTAATGATTAAATAAATGATGATTATAAGAATGTTATTTTCCATTTGAGGAAACGAGTAGAATGAAAAGCATGAAGTGTGCTTCATATCTATTTTTATTATCTGTTTTTAAAATATTTAATACATAAAGAAGGGTATATAAAATACACACAGTTTAAAGAATAATCCCATAATGAACATGTGTGTATGAAAATTAATATTACAGCATTACCATTATAAATCTATTGCATGTTCAACTCATATCATATACCTCCCATTCTCAAAAAGTCATAGGACAGTGGGACAATGGCCTGGTTATCAGCCTTCTAACTGAAAATTTAGAATCTGATTTTCTTGGTGATACACTTTTCTCATCAGCTTTCAAGCCTACAAAATTCAATTACTTTCTTCTTTCCTGGTAGTTTCTTCTTTTGTGAATTGTTTATATTTGTTTATCAGAAAGGAGTGAAATTACATGTCTGTCTGTGTTCAATTTTTAGACTGATCCACATTTTATGTATAGGTTTCAGTTCATCAATGAATTGGAAGAACAACAGTAATAGCAACAACAAAAAAATGGCATTTGTTTCACCAACTTTGAAAAGAAAAATATAAATTGACAGATTTTGATATTGAAAAGCTTGGTATTAATAATTTAAATTTTGAAAACACTGATTCTTAAAGATTTTTGTGATTAATGTTATCTCAAAGCTTCAAAAGAGTAGCTTGCCCATGCAAATAGCAGAAATTGTAGAGAGTGAGAAAAGAAAAATTAGTTTCTCAATATTTATCTCTGAGTGTATAATGTTCTGATTTAGTTAACAGCAATTGCTAACAGGTTGTTCATAAAAAGTCATCCATACCTTTGAGATAATAGCCTTGCAAAGCTTTTTGCTAATGATGTTCCTTTTTGTTTTTTCTTCCAAGTCTTTTAAAGACAAAATCTAATTCATATTATCAGTTCTTTATTTCTTCTTTTTGAATTTTTAAAAAGTTTATAATAATGCTTAATTTGTATCTATTTAATCATTGCCAATTTTTCATTGTGTTATACAATGCATGCAATGTATGAAGGCATTGTATTATAATTATAATAAATATAAATAGTGTAAATTGTAAAAATTATAATAATATATTATAAAAGGTTATATATATATACACACACATAAATATATATACACAAACACATAATCTTAAGTGCACAGTCAAAAAAAAAATCAAAAGCTCTGAGTTAAACACTGACTATAACATCATCTCCATAAGCAAGCATAGAGAATAACTCCACAAACACAGTACTTTGCTAGAAGCAATGAAACACCGGAGTAGAAAGGCTGAGTTTCTTCTTTTAAGATTTTAAGCCACCAAAGAGATATTTTACATCCTGCAGAGTAAAGCTGACCTTGAGAAGTTTTCTTTTTAAAGCAACTAAAAGAACGGATTTTGACTCTTATTTATTGGTCTGTCTACTTAGCATATTAGCATGCATCTCAGGCTAGAGTAACAAGGTCATGGTCCTCAGCTCTGGGCATACAGTAAATCAGTGGAGTCTAGGCTGCTCATCCAGAGATTCTGATTGAATTGTTACAGACTAAAACCCAGGCTTTGGCAATTTCAATAGTTCCCCTGATGATTTCAACATACTTATAGGTTAAATAACAACTGCAGGATAGTGAGCTAATCTAATAGATTTAAAATTCCAGCCTCTGGTTATGTTCGGGAGAGGTTAAGCATGTGATATCTGGAAGTCCCAGAAGGCTTCGGGTGCCAGTGATTCCAATGCCAATCCCAATATGCGGTGCTCATGGAAAATAGAACTGTTCACACTTCCCTGAATGTCCTGTGGTTCTTTGTTTGTTTTCACACCTCCATGCACTCACATACACTTTCTGCCAGAAAAGTCATGTTCTCTATAATTTGTTTTAATCTATTAAGACAATGCAAATGTCACCCTGTCTGGAAGGCATCCCTCGTTCTCCACAAATCTTTCTACCATTCCTTCTCAGGTATCTCTAATGGGCATAGATCTCATTTTGGCTCTTTGTGTTTGCTGTTGATGACAGGTTCATCTCCCTCCATCAGACTGTAAATTCTTCAGGAACTGTAATCTTTTCTTATTTACAGATTGTAACATTACCAGCCTATATATTACCTGTTTGGCATACAGTATTGCTCAGAAAGGGGGCTCCCTATTTTTTAAATTGCTCGATTGATTAATATATAAGATCTCAAATTGTTTTTTCTCAAAGAAGAACTGTCTGCAATTACCTCTTTAATTGGAAAATATGGCTAACCTTATCTATACAGTAGAATAATTTAACAGGCAAAGCTAGAGTAACAACTATTAGAAACACATCTTTAAAGGAAATGTAATATTAGTCAACACTTGGTTTCATAGTTTCAGCTATTTTGTAGGAAGATTAATCCCTTAGTGCCTACATGTTAATTTCAGGTCTCAAAATAAAAAATACAGACAGAAGAATTAGATTATAGTCATGCTTTTGTTTGTTTTGTTTTAAGTAATTGGTGTTTTTTTTTTTAACAATAAAAGCTACCATTTCTTTTGAAACCCTATGATGATGGTTACTACAGTAGTTATCTCTTAAATTTAACTCATTAGATCTCCACAATAATACACAAAAGCATGTACGAATTTTCTCACCATCGAAGTAAGAAAACTCAGGTTCAGAAATGCTCTTTTATAACTCCCAAATCTCACAGTTTGCAGTGCACAGATGTGAGTAAACCAAGGTCTATTTTACTCTGACACCTTTGTTATTTCCAGCATGCTTTATACAAGAACACCAGATTGCATCTTCTGGGCACAAACGTTGGATTTTTCTTTTGCAATTTACTTTCAGGGGAATGGTGCCACATGCTAGCTGTGTGGATATTGTCAAGCTACTCAATATCTCACAGGCCTCAGTTTTCACACAACAAAGGAGGACCTAATGCTGTTATCACAGGGTTTCTGTGAGGACAAAATTGAGGCAATGACAGTATTACAGAGAAGTAGGTTTTAAATGACTGGCATCAAATTTGAAAATTTTGCTTTTAAAATAGACAGAAATATACATACAGGAACAAGGCTACAGTCTACCTTGAAAATTCTTCCAGTTCAAGTGTCCTAATTATATCATCCTGTATTACACTGGCTATTCCTCCAGTTTAGCTCCTGAGCCAAGACCAGCCTTTGGTTTTGCATCATTTCATTCACAGCCGAAGTCACCAATGTTTGTTTGTTTGTTTGTTTGTTTTTCAACCGTGGGATTCCAGACTAACCCTGTTAGGTAATATTGACTAAGCCTGCTCTTGAAATATGAACTCAATTGTGCAAAACGTGGCAAGGGCAAAACGATTGGGAAAATCACTGTGTTCAACATAGAGAATAGAGTCTGCCAAGATTGTTAGAGAGAAAGCCAAAGGAGGAAATTCACATTGTATTTACTAAAACTCTGCAATGTGCAACATGAGGGCATATCTCCTGTCTTATGGGGGAGAGAAGCACAGTAATAAAAAATTATGGTGTTAATGTTGCCAGTGTTATATTTGCACTTTATGTAACACATATTCCAATGTTATGATCATGAGTCTGCCTATATTCCTACTGTAGAACATGATTCTGTCTGGGGGTGTTTGGCTTCATATATAATTCATTATATTTAATGTGTGTGTGTTTAAAAGCAGTTTATCTTCTTTTTTAATCCTATGAATATTTATGTTTTAATTGAAATACTTAATCTTTTACTTTTAATGTCATTGCTGATATAGTTGATTTCAAATCTACTATATTGTTCTTTGTGTTCCATGTGTCATTTGCTCCTTTATTCTTTCTTTCTTGGTGTCTTTTGTATTAGATATTTTTATTATTTCATTTTCTCTCTTGGATTAGCTTTTTTGTTGTACATCTTATTGCCATTTGTCTACTGGTAATCTCAGAAATTGAAAATTTAGCCATAATGTATTAGAGACAACAGTATATATTTCTATTATTAGAGAAAACAAATTAGTATTTTTACAGCATAAAAACCAATGCAAAATAATTTTAATGGATTATCTTAATTTTATCTACCTGCTTTTTGTGAAATTATTGTTACATATTTTAATTTTATAAATGTTGAGAATAAGATATTCTAATAATCCTTAAATAATGAATTTTGAATATTAATAATGAATTTTATATTTTATCTTATATTTACTACTTTCAATACTGTTTATTCCTTTTTGGACATATTTACCTTAATTTGAGATATAGCATTTTCTATAATGGAGGTATATATGAAAACATGTTCTCTTAATTTTCATTTTTCTGAGACTATTATTATTATTTCATCTTTATTTTGAAGACTATATTTTCTGGATATGGGATTCTTTGTTAATCATTATATTTTCTTTCAGCACTTTAAAGATAACATTTCTTTGTCTTCTGCTGAGGCAAACTTTATATCGAGAATTCCATTTTTTCCCTTATTGATCATAAAAATATTTTTCTTTTTTCTCTGGCTGATTTTAAGATTTACTCTTTACATTTCATTCTCTGTAGTTTGCCTATGATTTTCATAGGAATAGTTTCTTCTGTATTTCTTCCTGTGGTTATTCATTCATGTTCTTAACATGAGACATGGATTTTGATGTCTCTTTTTAGTTTTAGAAAATCACTGTCCATTATTTATCTTATAAAATTGCTTCTGTTCCATTCCCCCCCTTTTTTCCTTCCTTCTAGAACCTCAGTTAAATATTTGTTAGTTTTTATCATATGCTACAGATCTCTTATGCTCTTTTTCTTTTTTCCATTCTTTTTTCTATGTTTCACATTGGATATTTTTTCTTGAACCACCTTCAAGTTTTCTAATCCCATTTTCTATTCACTAATCCTGCTGTTAATTCATCTTTTTAAGTCACTTTTATTAACTATTTTCTCTATTTAACTAACCAGTCCTTATTCTTTTGATTCTTGCACTTACTTCAATATCTGGATTATTTTCAGGTCTGTTTTCACTGACAGCTTTACATCCAGAATATCACTTGGCAGTTTTATATCTGAAGATGTCTAGTGATTTTTATCGTATACTAAACATTGTGAATGATGCTAACTGAGAGCTTGGGTTATGTTGTCTTCTCCTGAAGAGTATTGATATTTGTTTGTATGTAGTCTATTTCTCACAGTTCACCTTGATCCTGTTGAGACTTGGTTTTAGGACCATTAGAGCAGATTTATTTGTTTTCTCTTTCCCCTAGTGCCTTTCAGTGTCTCAATTGAATACTCAGAATCTTCACTAAATTTTCTCTGTCCTAAGTGGGCTCACACACCAAAATACTCTCAGCACTGTGCAAACACCGACATTTTTATTTGGCTCTCAGTCTCCCAGCATCTATTCTCTCCTAGGTATCCCAAAGTTTTGCCTTGACTATGTATAGTCAAGGATACTTGGGGAATCTTTATACAGATATTGGGGACTCCTCATATGCAGTTTCTACTTTTTCTGGTATCCTGTTTCCAAAACTTAACTGATATGGCTTCCTTGATTTCCAATCTCTGTTTCATCCATGCAGCATTACAGCCATTTTTCACTTGCACTCCATTTCCTATGCATCTTTGAAAAACACACTCAGGGAATAAGCCAAGATAAATGTGAAAGCTCACCTTTTATTCTTCTTTTCTCCTATTTATCTATGCTGTTCAGATTTAAAAGCTGCTTAATTTAGGAGCAATATTCACTAACAGCTACTCTCATGACTAGAAATAGAATGCTCTTATTAGTCCTTTAAATGAAAATAAAAAATAAGTTTTACTGGCTGGATAGTTTAATCATTATTTACATTTTTGTGTCTGTTTAAGTACAGAGTTCTGGCACAATTAACACCACTTAGTTTGGAAATGAAAAATATTTCTGTTCCATATAGCCATTAGAAGAGGTTACTCAATTCAATACATATTTCCAAAATAATAATCTGTGCATGGAAATTTATTCAAAAAAAGTAGACTTTTTTTGAAGATTTAATAGAATGATCTATGAAAATTTATGGTTTTTAATTCTTGCTTCAAATTAGAACACATTGGTGAGAACTTTAAAAAAATTCCAGTGCACAAGGATGCTTAATTAAGATGATATGGAATTTAGGAGTATTACACACCAATAAAAAATAAACTCTTCAGGTTAGTCTTGCACATAAATAGATGAAAACACATATTTTTATTATACCACTTTCTAATGTGCAATTCTTCAATCCTCCAAGTACCTTAAAGGCAAAAATCACATTTTAAGATGGTATATAACTATGAAACTTTGAATTATCAAAGAATGCTTATACAAATTATCAACCTTATTTAGAAACAAATTTTAATAATGATTCAAGAAATAACATCCATTCTACACTCTTTCCTGTAGCAGAATGAATTAGTCAGATGTGAGTTCTTAGGTTTTTTGTTTTTGTTTTTGTTTTGTTTTATCCCTTTCAAACTAAGGATTTATTTTAGTCTTAGAGTAACAAAAGAAATCATATAATGTATGTGGACCATTGTTCTTAGAATAAGTCATTTTAGTTTGGAATTCTTTGTGACTATATTCCACTAGACACCCAAATAGGAAAAGTTTGCATGAGTATTCTCCATATACCAACCTGGTAAAATTCCTATAGCCATAAATTCTATATTTATTTAAAATAAGAAAATTAAAATTCCACATATATCCTTTTAAAAAGCATTTTTAAATTCTCAAAAATCTTTAGTAAACACTACATATTTATAAGGAGCTCTGGTACAGAAAAATTGGCGCCTCAATTAAATTAACCCCAAGGAGGGAAGGGGCAACTCATGGATCTGCTGCTGTTTTCTCTTTTCTTCCCGATGCTATAGTTTGAATATTTGTTCCCTCCAAATCTTATGTTAAAATTTGATCCCCAGTGTTGGAGGTGGGGCTTAATGGAAGTTGTATGGATCATGGGGGCAGATCCCTCATATATAAATTAATAACCTGTCTCAGAAGCAGCAAGCGAGTTCTTGCTTTATTAGTTCCTGCTAGAGCCAATTGTTTAAAAAGTGCCTGGCACCTACCCACCGCTTCCTCAGCTCTTGCTATGTGCTCTCTGTACATACAGCTCCCCTTCGCTTCCTCCACGAGTAGAAGTAGCTTGAGCCCCTCACCAGATGCACATACAGGTGCCATCCTGCTTCTTGTACAGCCTGAAGGACCAGAAGTCAAATAAACCCCTTTTCTTTTTAAATTACCCAGCCTCAGGTATTCCTTTACAACAATGCAAAACAGACTAAGACAGCTTATGTGACTCCTTATGGTATAAAATCTTATTTCTTGCACACATGCCTGAATCTGAGCCATGCACTCTTATTTTCAGGTAGCTAAATATGTCAGATTTTTTTTCATCCATATGTTGTTCCCTCTGTCTAGAAAATTTTCTATTCATTTTAATCTCCCTCTCCCTTCCCATCCTATCTTCTAACTCTATCTACCTGAAGAATACATATTCAATCCTCATGATTTAGCTCAAATAGCACTTTATCTTTAACTCTTTCTCCTACCTGCTCAATCAGAATAAATAATTTCCTCCTTTATACTCCCATGAACTATTGAACATATCCCAATATTAGGATTTTTATGTTTAATATATTGTGTACTAGACTATACAAACTTCAAGCAGAACATCATTGTTCTCCTATTATTTGTATTCCTATTTTTCGCACTGTTATAGCTATATGGGAGAGGAAAGTAATTAATACTTTTTGGTAAAAAAAAATGATTATGTGAATAAAAGTACATGAGTACATTTGATTTATTAAGCAATATGGGTATGATATATTTAGTGCCTTAGATGAGGCATGATTATCCTATCATCATATATAAGTATAAAGGTAAGTTTAAAAATAAACACACAAACAGACAGCAGCAACAATTGAGGATGAGAAAGTTCCTATAATAATTAGCCTGGTTTTCTACTCTAGAGTCCATATTCCAAGACTCTGCACTACACATAAGGAAAATGGTTTTCTAAGACTCTAGAGTTCATATATTTTCAATTAACTAAAACTGACAATGAAATTCTCTATTTGAATGGAAATTTTAGCAAAATTATCATTATTTTAAATTGTGGAGATGACATTTTAAGACAATAGGAAATAAAAGCTTTAATTCTAGAGAAGGTGAGTAGTATCATCAGTTAGTTAATTTGAGTGTAATCTCTTACATACTAATACACATACTTTTATTGAAAACATATGCTACTGTTATTAAATAGAACTCATAACATCAAGGAGAAACATGATATTCTTAAAAAATAAATAATATATTCAAAATATCTCAGAATTAGTAAGTGCATGTATGAAATAGGTTTGTATAATTATATGTAGTAAGCAGGTGACTAAATGCCACAACTAAAAACTTTTAAAATTATAAACTATATAACCAAATATCTTATAAATCTTTATAAAAATGTATGCATGATTTTAATTCAAAATTTTACTAAAAGTCAAATGTGAATGATTTATAAATAGGTATACAAGTGAATTATTCAGTTTGAATAGCAATTTATGCCATCTAGGTGAAATAATTCCTTTGCTATTCCCTAATTTAAAAGCAGAAAAATCAGTTGTGACGATGTATTTAATTATGAACTGTACAGTGAGACAAATTTAAGCAGAGTTGCGTATCTCCTATTGTTCTATCATGAAAGTGGAATAAGTCTCCTCACTGATACTGCCTTTCACAATAGAATTAAGTTTTCTGGTTCAAACAGGTTTTATCAATCATATAGTCATTAAGTGAGAACTGTTTCTGATTTCAGCAGCCTGAGACGTTTTCCCAGCCATTACATATTACTGATTAAACTAAAGAAACAGAAATGCATTGTATAAATGGTTATCTAAACTTAAATTACCAAATACGTGGAGACTAGACTTACCATTAAACTGAGTTTTCAAGTAATTGACACAGTTTCAAATTTCCTTGTGCAGATGTGTCATATTCTCCCTCTCTACCCCCTCCCACATCTTTTACTCTCTTCTCCACTTGAAATGATTTCTATTAATGGCAAGTAGAAACTAACTATAAAATCATTGTGCTTATACTGGCAGATTATTTCAATGTGCAAATAAAAGTCTTTTTCAGTTCCTTAGATATGCCAATCTTTGTACTAAGGTGCAAAATGCCACAAGATTGGATTATACAATCAACTACTGGTATAACAAGAAAAATATAATTTAATTTCTTGTCTTTTCTATACCTTACTGAAAGGTCTTGGTCTAAATAGAATACTGAAAAAGCATCTTCTAGAAATATAAGGAGAAAGAAATAAAGAAAATCCAATGAAAATTAGCAGACATGAAAAGACGAGGTTTTATTAGCTCTGCTTAGTCCCTGAAATATCAAAAGTACTAAAGGGATATATCTATATATCTCTGTATTTGTAAACTTTGTAGCCCACAAGCAAACAGCCATCTGGAGACATATTGATTACATTGGACCCCTCCATCATATAAAGACTCTTGATTTCTCCTCACTAGAAGACATACTTTCTTGGATATATATTTGCCTTTTTGGGTCAATAGTTTTCTCATGAGCACCATCATTTGGATTTACATAATATTTTGTTCATCATCACTTTTTTCCTCAAAGCATCAATTTTGACCAAGGCACTCTTCTTAGAGCAAATAAAGTAAGGCGACGAGCTTAAACTCAAGAGAATTTGTAAGTACTCAACATAACCCTTTCCCCGAAGCAGCTTTCCCAATAAAATGGCCTATTTTAGACTTAGTTACGGCACTGGCTGGTGGTGACGGCTATTATTGCTGAAGGGCTGTCCTCTGATATAGCTTGTGCTTTTTACCAGCAATCAATACACTGTGTTTTTCCCCCCATAGCCAGGATTTGAGAATATACAAGAACAGAGATCTGAAAATGGAAATGACTCATTTTTCTATTACTCCAATTATAGGCATATGCTAGCAAATAACAATAATAAAAATAAGCTTTCCATATCTGTACACTGGGATCTACTGAATCAGAGAAACCTCACCAGGTTTTCACTTAATTGGAAGCTACCTGATCATTTTGAATAGCTCTTGCCACTGAAACTAAAGACAAAGAAGAAATTTACTATACTAAGTGTGTCGATCATGATTATCACAGAGAAATGAAATAGTTATAATACAATGGGAGCAAGAAGGAATGTGTCTGCAACCCAGGAGATTACCTGGGCCACCTCTTATTATCCTATGCCCACAGATATATATTAATAAAAATGTAGTCGTTGAAAACAGGCGGGATCGCTAATAGTAAAGTCCCTTAGGTACAAAGTTTAGGATTACCTCTCTAGGTAAGAAATCACAACCAATTTCAGCTATCTAAATTTAAATTTTAATTATTTAAATTTAAATGAAATGTAAAATTCAAAAAAAAAAGAAATCACAACCAATTGAGGTGCTGAATGAGGAGAATAGAAACAAGTAATGTGCAATGATACAAAAGCATAAATACAAAAATGACCACATTGTCAATTGCAAAATTGAAGATGGTGGCAGCTAAGCATATTTTCTTTCGCATTTTATTATTCACTGATTTTATGTAAGCAATGGCCCCTTTATACATTTTTCTTGAATTAAGGTGATTATTATTTATTTTTAACCCTATAATTCATATTTAAGTTATAGTATATCTAAGAATAATTGTGACTGAGCTACCAAGTGTATAATTATCAATCAGAGATGGATAAATAAGGTACTTAATGTCTCCATTTTTAGGGAAATTTTGAGTACATCTTTGGTTGCACAAGGAATAGTTTCAAGTTTGGAAGAATAACAATGTATGTGTGTATGTTTTACTTTATTCTGAAATGAAATGTGGTTAATAGGGCAGGGTATGAATATTGAGCTGACAAAAGATTGAATTGTGCTGTATGTTTTCAATATGACGTCACTACGACCTTCTTCTGTGATCTATAATCTCTCCACTTCCTAAGAGATGCAGGAACTACATTTCCCCAAATCCCCTTCCCTGTATGATTTCAGATCAGAGTTTGACAATGAGAGGTACTCCAGTGAAATCTGGAGGGCAAAAGGAAAGGAAAAGATTATTTTATGGAAACATTTGCAGCCAGAAACAAATGTAGACACAATTCGCAGGGACTTTCCAGTTGAGCTCCTGAGAACAATTCATTTTGGAATTTCAGGTTGATGTTTTATGGTATCTTCCTTGCTCTACAATGACAGTTTTTCTGAATTTGATGATGGTTTTTCTAACCTTAGTTTCCCTAGTGTTTCTAACAGTGCCGTAAACCCTAGTCTTTATATTACATGATTCAAACCTGGGATGCAGTTAGTGGCTTCTGTTTTCTTGACCAGATGTTGACTTTCACACCTGGACTTTAGAAATACATATCATTTCACTCTGTCCTTTTTTCTGAGACATTTATTTAAGTTCCTTTTAAGTAGTATATCCTGGTCTGTCCCTATACATAGATGTACAATATCTTTAATAATGTTTTCTTGCTTCTCACTCTCAGTTGGTACCTATATCTGCATTGTCATCTAATTTAGTTTTTTCTCATAGTCTATCAAGAATCAGTGAACAAGAAGTAGAGTTTCAGATTCAGTACCACCCAACATGTGTTAATCTATTTTTCAAACACTATGATAACACTAAGTAACATTATTTGTTACTTCAATGATGTACATGACTAGCCAAACACATATGTACAGCAAGTATTACTAGATTTTTTACCTTATTAAATCAGTTTTTCATTTTTATTTAATTTAATGAAAACATATTTTATGTTAGAAAATGAGCTAAAATTTGAAGTTATAAAAGTAAATAAGACCTCTCCTATCCTCAAGAAAATCACATTATACTGGTGGAGAAACACCAAGCAAATGAAAGGGAAAATAAGTAACACTGTGGGTTTTGGACAAGAATGAGAAGCACAAAGATAATTATTATTTAGTACCTAGGAGTTAGCTGTACACATTTGACATTTATGTAATAATAGGCCAGTAGGATATGCTACTTTAATAGGCTAGTCTCTATATTCACTAAGCCAAGAGTAAAATGTTGCCGATAATCTTTCCTTTAGGCTAATTTAGATAATCTCATAGTTTTCTGTATCTGTATATGACCTGGAGATTAGAAGACAATAGTTCCCTGCATATTCATATTAGCAACTCAAATAAATTTGCATACATTTGTTGAGCCCCACCTGTCTTAATTGTTTTCTCCATCTTTTGTCAGAACTATTGCAGTATCTTCAGGACGGATATCTCTATTTCAGCCTCCACTATCACCTCTGCATTCATAAATCAAACAACAAATTAATCATTTAATAAAAAGGGTCAAATCAGATAATTTACCTGACCCAAATCACTTTTTGGCTGCTCATGGCACATAAAGTAAAATTAAATTGCCCACCTGAGCCTATAGAGACTGTCTAATCTGCCTGCTTCCTCTGTTTCTAATTCTTATGTAGTTGTTTTTATTCATATTAGTTTCTTTTCAGTTTCTAGGGCATACCAAGCTCTTTTTCCACTTCACAGATATGCATTAGTGTGTTTTTTTGTTTGTTTTTTCATATGCTTAAAATGCTCTTTCCTTCAATCTAGCTATGCCCCGTTGATCAGCATCCTTTAGTCCTCAAATTGAATGTCACCATCAAAGAAATAATTTTCTGACCACCAAACCAAACAGCCTCACTCTTCTATCCTTGTTACCTTTACTCTTTAAACAGTAGCTTGCATATTTTCTTGCTAGTAGTTTTCACAATCTATAATTGCTCCATCACAGAAAGGATATTCTTGCTCATTTCTAAACCTCTATTGCTTGGCACAAAGTAGGTACTCAAAACTATGTTGGATGAATGACTAAATATATGAATAATCACAAAGTACAGGATGTTGACAATACAATCACACAAAATGTACCTCCCTGCATATATGCAGTATGTGACAGACATGGAAGTGCCTCACTAAGATCCCCTTTCAAGAGGAGATCATCCTTTATATGAGGAATTCAGTTACATGATAATCTCCAGCTGCACTTCCCTTGGCATCATCTTCAGCATTTGAGCCAAGGCTACACTGTCCACAATCAGCTCTAAGAAAATGACTGAGGATATTGAGCTACTGGCAAAAGATAATTTCTGCCCAATGTCATTCTCCTCTAATGGGCAATATTTGCATTGGAACTCCACTTTGAAATGGCTAAAACTTTCTTAGAGCTATGCTACATGCATAGGCGTTTCCTAAATAAACATCCTTCTTTCTTCTCTCCTTTCATAGGTAACAGACCTGCAGCACAGCCTGTGAGCTTTTCCTATTTATACATACTCTTTCCACTTTGCCTGGCACAGGTTTCGCCCCCAATAAATCACTTCCATGTCTAACTGTATTTCGGATTGTGGTTGCTGGAGGACCCAAAATGACACAGTAGTCATGTCAGAAGTGGTCTGAGAAAGCAGTCAATATGATGGGATTTGGAGATGGATCACTTGCCAAATGGTTGATGAGGCATGTGGGATCTGAATAATTCCTGGCACAAGGCAGTAGCCCAAAGATTAAAAATTCTTTGGGCTGTGATTTAGAAAAGCATCCCAATGAAGTAAATGGTCTTTGCCACTGAATCTTCAGATTATGGCATTTTTAAGATATAGAGGGAAATATTTACAATTATACTGGAGTTGTCTGCTTATTATTAAGGTGTGTTGACACTTTCTAGAGAAACAATAAGAAATTGGGAATAGTTATCAAACAGCAAAGAATGATTTTTAAGTGACAGAGGGATACTTTTATAGCTCATAAAGAGTCCTTTATAGTTGGAGAATATACACCAGTAATGGACATACTCAGAATCTGACACTTACTGTTGACAGCTGTTAAAGGTGACTGAATTATCATGCAAATTTGTTATGCTATGGACAGGGCCCTGGTAGAGAAAACATGGGACTCTTAAACACGAAAAGGATACATTTGGGTGGATTATAACAGGATCACGGCTCTGCTGATTCCTTTAATCCTCAGAGCCTGAAGAATAAATTCACCCCTCACTAATAATAACTAACATTCCCCCCATGTGGAAATTCATTAAAGAGGGAAACCTCTTTGATACAACATAGTAGCTCCTCTCACCTCTTCTTTCTTTCAGGCTTCTGGCTTCCAGGCCAACCGATATTAAACCAAAGTGTGCTCAAACTGGAGATGTGCTGGCATGATAATGGTGAAAAAAAGATTATACCCCAAAGTTTGTAGCAAATACCAGCAGGAATTGGGATAGTATAAGTGGGATTGGATTTGGGGGTATCAGTTGGTTTAATCAACAGAATTAAAACATAAAACCAAATAAGCAAGAGTTCATTAATTTGAAAATACTCTTTAAGGACAGATGATTTAAACCCCTGACAAAGACTCCAGCAAATAATGTAGAATCACTGCTCTAGAGGCACTTAGATGTCTGAAGAAAGAAATGGCCCATACTGAAAGAACTTGAAATGCTTGAGTTTCACCTCAAATGGAAGAGAAAAAGGCTTAGGAGATAGGCATGCAGAAATGGAAATGTAGGGTCAGATAAAACATCAGAGTGTTTTGTTTCAAAGGAAGCTTCAGTGGAAATATCATTTACTAAAATCATCAGGACAATGATGGTGGGAAGGCATCAGCTTCCCTAAGAAGTTCAGTGTTTGATCTCCTCTGGGAGATCTGACTCGGTTGAGGTTAGGAGAGGTTAGGAGAGGTAGTTGTTGAACTTGCTCATTAATAGCAATGGGGTTTTTTTGAGCCCTGAAGCAAGAAAGGCCAGATTGCAGTCTGCCAGAAGTTAGAGGGCTTCAGTTCCTGTAACAGCCTTGGGGGTAGACAAAAGGTTTGAGGAGTCCAGTTTTAGATCAAAATTCTGTATGTGATATTTCAGTTTGCCAGTAGGTTTTTACAAAGGCTTTTCCTGGAAAGCCTCATGGTGGAAAGCTGCCTTCCCCATTCTAGACTTGGTGCAGAGCTTGTACATTGCAGTCTCTGCGGGAAAATGCCGTCAAAGATTCAGGTCCAAATGGTGGGGTTTAGTGACACCTTTAAAGTATGGAGACCACAAGGCCGATGATCTCTATAGTTTCATTTAGCTCATCAATGTGGCTATTACAGCAACCAGACGGACACTGGAGCATGACTATGGACTAAAGCAAGTTAAACCAATTGGTCATCCTGATCACAGCTCCATGCTGCATGTGGTACCTTTGCTAACATAGATTAAAAGCCCTTAGGTACATGGGATGTGGCTATTAATTTGACAAAGATGTTCTTTTCTAATCAGGAAAAAGGATCAGAAATAGTTTGCAAATTTGCATTCCTGTGGAATATTCAACATTACTCCTTTAGTACTTTTTCCACAGCTATGTAGTGCTCCTGCTTTCACATCATAATGTAGTTCAAAATGATATGAATTGTCTGGACATCTTATAGAATAGCATGTTGCTCACTTACATGAATGATAGCCAGCTCATAAGGCAAGATGTGCAAGAGGTATCTAGCAAGCTACTGGCCATGATACAAAAAAAAAAAAAAAAATTGCTTCAGAGGGGAAAGATGAATCTGACAAAGTTTCATTAAGCTGCCACTTCTATAAAGTTCTGGATACCATGCTAAGACATCCTCTTCAAAGTAAAAGACAAAATGCTCCATCTTGCATCCCTTAATACAAACAAGGAAGCACAATGGCTGGTAGACCTCTTTGTGTTCTAAAGTAATACGTTATATACCTGGTAACACTGTTCTGGTCTATAATCTAGGCAGCATAAAAAGATTTGATTAAGAAAAAGTGACAAGCGATCCAAGCTGTGATGTAAGCAGCCTTGATGTGTGAGCCAAACAATCCAGCAGACCCTGTTGGCGGTTGTCAGTATTGGGAAATATTGCAATGTGTAGTTTATCACAAAACCGAATGGGAAATCACGATATAAGTTCCTGGGAATATGAAGCAAGGCCATGGTATCTGTAGCAAAGAATTACATGGTTTTTGAGAAACAGCTGTTGGATGTTGCTGTTAGAGATAAAACACCTGGCCTTGGGACTCAAAGTACCCATTATGAGCTGAGTTCTCTCAATATTACATGATATGTTGAACAGATATAGAAATAGTCCATCATAACTTGGAAATGGCATATCTGGTGTCAATATTAAACCAGACCAGAGAGCCCTTGACAACTGCATGAGATAACAGCATGGACTCCCATATTATACACCACAGTTTCACCAGCATCCCTCCCTCAATTAATTTCAATGTCAATAACAGGGAGGGCATCACATGGCCAGTTGAAAGAATCTGAGCTTAGTTTATGGATAGGTAGGCTTCATATGTTAGTTCAAGCCAAAACTAAATGGTGGCTGGACGATAGACATATTTTGGCATGTTTGTGAAAGAGAGTGGAGAAAAAAATTCTTCCCAAAGGGTAGAAATTAGACTGGTGTGCTTGATCATTCTCTTTGTGTGGAATGAGAGTGTCCCGGCATGCAGATTTATTGAGATCCATAGGCCATGGCAAATGTCCTCACTAGCTGGTCAGGGACCTGCAAGACAAAGATCTGAAAGGTCAAAGGCAAGTATATCTAGGATAAAGATATGTGGATGGATATGTGGGAATAGGCACAGTATGTGAAGATTGTTGAAGATTGCTCTGTTATATGTTAATACCCACTATCAAGCATCAACCATACAATAAGTATTGAATAAAACTGGGGAAGTAGACAGCCAGTAGATGTTAGTCAGTCTTTGTTATCAGTCACTCTTGAACAGGCTTGATTGCCGCACAGTGGACTAGTCAGGGTGGAAGAGATGAAGTCTACACATAGGCCCAACAGTATAGACTCCTTCTTACCAAAGGTGAGCTAGCTACTACCACAGCTATATGTCAAATTTACCAACAAAACAGACTATTGATCCTTGTTTGGCACCACCCTGAAGGAGTCCAATTTGGTCACATGGTTGCAAGTTAACTACATTGGATTTCTTCCATTCTTGGTGGGCCAGAGGGTCATTCTAATTCTAAAGGTTTTGCCTTTCCTAACAGAACCTCAAATAGCACCATTATCCAGGGGCTTACAGACTGTCTGATCCATAGATACGGAAACGCACACCATATTTATTTAGTATTTAACCAACAGACACACTTCACAGCAAAGGAGATGCCAAACTATCCAGAAGAAGTTGACCAGACGTGGGATAGGAGTAGTCTGCTAATGGAGCTAGAACAGTAGGTTGGAGGCAATGCTCTATTCCGTGAGGATAGAAGGTCATTCTCTAGGAAGTAGTACACTCACAGAATCAGCAACATGTGTAAGAAGTAGTGCCGCCAATTGGAAGAATACATGAGGAAGAAAATAAAGGAATAGAAACACACACATTCACAAACACACATGCACAGCCACATACTATAAAGCGAAAGTGATAAGTGTAATAAAGTAGTATTTAAATTGTTAAGGAAATGTAGATCAAGTAAGTACTATTATCATTTACCAGAATATAATTCAAAAAGTTTATACTTTAATTAAAAATAAATTAAAACTTAATTTCTTAACTCTAGTCATATTTCAAGTGGTCAATAATCACAGATGGCTGTTGGCTACCATATTGTACAGAGCAGAACATTCTACTGGACTGTGCTTAAGAAGGGTAGAAATGACTAATGATGATAAATCAACATAGGAAAAACATTTTCACAAACATTCTTAAAATCCTAAATATTATCACATAGTAGATAAAGATTATAACAACTAAATCAAAGAAAATCACAGTGTGTTCAAACTGGCAATTTTTTTTTAATTTAAAAACTAAAAAGAAAAATGCCATCATATACTTTGAGGCAAGAGCAGCACATGCAAGTGGAGTGTCCAATAAATTGCTTCAGCGATATGAAGCTAAGATTCATATGTAAGGTCAGGGCCAGAGTGCTGGATTGGATGGACATAATAGTGAATAAAGTAGCAGTCATAACTTGTGGCTAGATATTGTGAGGAACAGTTTGTTAAAACAGAAGGAACTTATGGTTGAATTAGATTATGCTAAACATGCTTTTTCTCTTTAACATCTCTATCTCTTATTTGTATATAAAGTTCAAATATCACTTTTATTTTGCTGTAGGTCTAAATTTGCTACTATGGAAACACATTCAGAAAATATAACAGATGATATTATATATGACCAATTATTTTACTGTACTTAAGGAATTCACTTAAAATAGTCAAGCCCGGTTGAAATTCATGAAAATCGCTAAGATATTAGCATGAATATTAAATGGCTATTGCAAAAGACTTGGCCTGAGAATTTTGATCAATCATTTGTAATGCCTTCTCATGGTCAAAAATGACACCAATAAATATGGTAATTTTTACAATTTATAAAGAAGATATTGTATTAATATTCAGATAACACTTGAAGCTCCTTCAAGCTCCATTATTATGCAATAATATAAGAATTACAGATTTTATGGTGTAAATTTTAATCATAAAGTAAAACTTGGTTTGCTAAGAAAAATTTCCAGTTTCTCACCAACATAATTTATAGAGATTAATATTATTGAAGGAAAAGCTCTTACATACTATCCTTATAGATTGGTGTTCTTCATACATATTTATGTTAACAAATAAAATAATATTCCATAAATATAACTTTTCTTGAGGAGGAAAAATACTCTCCTAGATAATTTCCTATTTGTGATTATGTTACCAGTATGCTTACTGGAACCCATAAAAACAAAATCCTATTTCATATTGCACTCTCTATGTGCTAAAGACCATTATTCCCATGTGACTTGTTAAAGCAATGTTAACAGTGAATAATAACAAAGTTATGCATATCCTGATTACAATAAGTAATATTAGCTGGCTAGAATAAATTTAAGTATTAATATTACAGTTGACAACTAAAATAGGTTGCAATTTGTTAAAATAAATGTGCTCCTAAATAATTTTATGCAGAAATTTTGAACTAAACTGAAACACATAACATACTGAATTTTCAGAAGAAACATTTCATGTATGCAATAAAATTTAGTAAAAAGCGTCAGCATTGTATTTTTTTGTATTTAAGTGAGAATATTAACATCAAAGCCATGAGAAACCTGCATATACAATATTTCTATTAGCTAATAGTATATTTCTAATATAAATACTTATATATTTCTATTACAAGTACATATAGCTATCAATATTAAATATAAAAATTAGTTGCATAATGGGAGTATTACCTACTTTTGTTTAGCTCTATCTTACAGCCTCCTTATTGAATTGTACAAACTATTATCAGTATATGTGGATGACTGAATACATAATTCATGGAATGAAAGTCAATCATACTCTTCTTACCGAGGAATATATAGTATTATCCTCTTAACCAGAATTCTTTTAGTAAAGTTTAAACATTGCTGATAATAGAATATACACTACTGAATTATAGATAAAATATAATTTCTAGACACTAAAATATTCAATAATATTTCTAGTGAGAAGATTTTTTAAAATGTATTCCCTCACCATATAATTATTAAATTCATACTACATGCCAGAAACTTCATTTGGTACCAGTTATAGGGCACTACACAAACAGATACAATGGTTCATTTTATGTGTCCATTTGAGTGTGATGTTGTCCTGTGGTGGTGAGCTTTATGCATCAGTTTGACTGAGCTAAGGGATGCCCAGATAGCTGATACAAGATTATTTCTGGATGCGTCCGCAAGGGTGTTTCTAGATGAAACTGGCATTTGAATTAGTACACCGAATAAAGAAGATCTACCCTCACCAATGTGTACAAGCATCATCCAATCCATTAAAGGCTGGAATAGAACAAAAAGGCAGAGGAAGGGTAAATTTGTTCTTTCTTCTTTAGCTGAGAAGTCTGTCTTCTCTTGCCTTCACACATTGACATTCCAGGTGCTTGAGCCTTTGAACTCTGGGACTTACATCATGGCTTCCCTGGTTCTGCGGTCTTTGGACTTGGACTGAATTATTCCACTGGCTTTGCTGGTTCTCCAGCTTCCAGATGGCAGATTTTGGGATTTCCTGACCTCCATAACTGAGTGAGGAAATTTCCATAACAAATCTTATTGCAGATCTATGTATATATCTGTTGTATATGTTTCTCTGGAAAATGCTAATGAATAAAGATTCCTTTCCCATAGACATCCTGTTGGTGGGGAAATCACACCCCAGAATAGAAATTCACCAAATTATGGCGCAAGGGTCAAATCCGGCCTAGGAACTTGTGGTAAACACAGTTTTATTGTACTAATAGTATAATTACTCCAATTCATTCACATTTTATATGAGGCTGTTTCACCTTCAACAACAGAGTTAAATATCTGAGACAGAGCCATATGACTCACAAGCCGATAGTAGGTACTGTCTGGCTCTTTGATAAAAAGTTTGTCAATCTTTGTTCTAGAATATAAAGTATAATTTAAACTATATATAAGTATAAAATAGTTCTCAATCAATATTTTGTTAATTTTTTTAAAAAGTTTTAAAATGGAGAAAAGACAGTAAAATTTGTAAGAAACCCCATATAACTATGACTGCAATATAGGGAAGAAATTTTATCTTTATTTAGTTGAATTATTAATAATATACTGTCAATATATTTATAAATAATAAAAATAAATTATATTTTTTCTATGCATTAACAATTGACAGATATAATCTTAAGCAAGACACATCTAACATAAGAGATATTAGAGTAAGAGAAATATCCAACTATAGACCCACATAAAAACAAAACAAAATAACAAACAAAAGCATAGTATGAAAGGACAAATTTTCAATGGAAATCTTTAACATGCTCATCATTTATGCCCATTATATATATGATGTATTTACTTTATATTAAACATTTATTCTTTTCTTGGCTGACATTCAGTGGTTTGTAGCAGTTTACACTTACTTGCAGTTCATACTTGGCATCTGTTTTGATGTGACTATGCCTATATGTTACCAGTCACAACATTTTTAGTATCACCCTTGTTTTTATGGTCGGTCTGTAATTATTAAGAAATCATTACATAAAACAATGTCAATATTGGAAATAAGAATATATTCTCTATTTCAGGAAATGAATATTTGCGGGTGAAAAGCAAATACTTCTGTTATAGTTTGGATATGGTTGGTTTGGACACGCCAGGTCTCAGGTTGAAATTGGATCCCTAATATTGGAGGACAAGCGTAGTGGGAGCTGTTCGCATCTTGGGGTGGGACCTTCATGAGTGGCTTAGTGTTATTCTCGAAGAAGTGGATGAGTTCTCACCTTTAGATTCTTCAAGAACTGTCTGTTGAAAAGTGCCTGGTACCTCCTCCTCTCTCTCTTGCCTCCTGCTCACCATGTGAGCTGCACAGGTGGGCTCCCCTTTCCCTTCTGCCATGAGTAGAAGCAGCCTGCCAGTGCCTTATGTGCTTCTTAGCCTACAGAACCACGAGTCAAAGAAATGTCTTTTCTTTATAAATTACCCAGCCCCAAGTATTTCTTTGTATAGTAATAACATAAATGGACTAAGACAACCCCAAAGACAAATCTTTGTCATTGTGAATTAGAAAGTGATTTTTCTGGACTAGTTCATTATAATCTCATTTAATCCAGATAACTATCTCACATAATCCTCATAACAATCCTATGATATCACTATCCTAATTTTAATGATTAAGACACAAAGTGGTCAAATTACTTGGAGAGCCCTGTTTGCTGGTAAAGAATGAGTAGAACTAAGACAGTAGTCCAGGTTTCTACAGCTGATAAATCTATGCTCCAAAGTACTAATACTCTTTTACACCCTTTGGAAGTTATTTTAACTCTCCCATCATTGGACTGCTCTTCTTCCTGGTTTAAGATTAATTTCTGTAATTTATGTAAGAAATTTCCCAGAGTTTGCTATTATCTTACCCTCACTAGGGTATTATTTGAGTATAGTAATATATATTAGAGATCTCAAATAATTAGTTTTCATGTAGATATGACAATGCACTGTTATGTGGATATTTTGGAAGGACTAGGAGTAATTGTACATTTTCCCAAATTTGTTTATATTTTTGTATTATATCTTGAGATAAGAAGAATAAAAGGTAACTTTATGGGACTATATATAAAAGGTGGAGAATTCCACAAAAATATATTCATATAAAATGCATTGATCAAAAAATCTCAATAGTTTAAATATGATAGATTCATTTTCTTGGAGTCTTTTGAAGAATAATGTAAAGTTCCTAAATCTTTATCAACCTTTCTCTAAGAAGAGCGGAATGAGAATGATATTAATGCAACCTCAGGAGGATTTTCACTGTCACCATTTTCTACTGTTTGCACTCCTCACTGAACTGTAGAATAAATTCAATTTTCTGTTACACTTTTCAGGATGACCAGCTACCTTTTCTTTGAAAAAAATGGCTAGGTTATACAATGGAAAGCCATTTTACTATTTCTCAAAGGGAACTCTGGAGACCTTGAATAATATTTCTATATGGAAAATGACTACCAGCACTGTTTGTATGTCACCTACTTCAGCTTCACATTCCCAGTTTGATGACATTAACAGTTACCTTTCCACTTCAGCAACTTGGGGATTGGGTTTACTATATTCATTCAACAGAGAAAATACTGAAACCAATGTATGATTTTTCACAAAAATAGTGAATCTAAACAAATAAAATGAATAAAAAAATTACTAGCAGCAAGATTCCCATCCTGGAAAATTACTTTGACACAAGCCAAAATGAAATCTATATTCATAATGTCTAAAGAAAGTGGAATTTGAAAATATACTACTTTATTCAAAATCACCCCCAGTGGTCTTCATAATTTCATTGTGTAGCACAGTGAAATCTATATCTTTGCCTTTGTCTTTGGACAAATTCTTATAATTATTATTACTAACTTCTTAAACATTAAAATTCTATTCATCTATTACCTTTCCATTAATCAACCCACTTATATATATTTTTGGTTGTTCTGAAATATGATAGCAAGTAAGCTCATTTGACTGACACAGGAAAGCTATCTAGGAGACTACTTTTACTACAAGAAAAACACAAAGAATAAGTAATTATTTTCAAAATCTTACAGAAATGTAAATTTTCAAGGCATTTACTTTTCAAAATATGTTTTTAGGGATAAACTGGGATTATTAATTTTATAAAATACTAACAACTTTTGGGTATATATATTTGGAGTCACTTGGCGAGTAATATTAAAATAATGAGACAAGCGGGCAGACAATATAACCATAAATGAGCTAAGCAGTGTCCATTTAGTTTTTATTATGGCTCAGGCACTGATAGAAACACATTAGATAATCATACCAACCATATTAGATATAAGCTATTATCATCTCCCATTTTTCTAGTTGAGAAATTATTACATACAAGTGAGTATCTTGTCCAAGATCACAAAATTTGTAAGTGTCAGAACAAAGATTTGAACCTAGGCTGTCTAATTCCACATGATCCTATTTTGCCACTATAGAATCACTGCCTCTTTATACACATAGCAGCATATAAGATGAGGTATGCCACTTGTTCCTCAACAATCAAAAGCTTAAAATACACATGTCAAGGCTTGCAGGACACAAAATCTTATTTATTATTCCATTTATCGAACATTTATTGAGCACTTACTATGTGATAGGAACTATGAGTGTCAAGGACATAGCAGTGAATAAACCAATGCTTCAATCCTGGGTTTCTGAGACATGTTTATAACTTTTATTTATCCAAGCCACTACCCTGATTGAACTATTCCAATTTTAGTTTTATCTGTTGCGATTAGAGTACTACAGAAAAGTCTAACATAATGGCATTTTTTAAAATCACCATCTATAAAGACTACAAAGGCAGGGTCATGGTTATGAGAAAATTTACAATGTAAATCAATAGATATGCCTCGAACGTAAAAAATAAGTAAAATTCAAGGTTTCATAAAAATTAAAATATATTAATAGTCAATTTTTATATAGACGGAAATAATTTCTCATCTTGTTCAATTATATCTGACTCTATGAGAATCTACTGCAGGAAAAAGTACTAAAAGGGGATAAAATAATTCTACTTAAACTGTAGAGACTTTTTCCCCACTTCTGAGATTTTGGGAAGTTAATAAAAAGTAACCTATTTTATTTATGATTTTTTGCTTTAATTTTTAGTTTCTTTCTCAAGCCCTGCTTCTGCTTTCAGAAGCTTAAGCAATGTACTAGGTAGGTGTCTTTGTTATTAAAATACTCTGATAAAATGAATATGCACAGAATAAATCTAGGTAATTGATTAAATTATACAATATCTAAATAGGTCAGTTATACCTATGATTGGTCCAAAACGATTACTCTTTTTTTTAAAATACCGGCTGAAGAAATTTGCACTTCTCTGTGTTTTAAATAAGATTATTTATTTTGCAGTTAGCTTAATTACTTTTCAAATGGTTTAGTCAATTATTTGTGTTTTTATTTTCTGCTCACATTTGGAAAAACCCAGAAGCAAGCAGTAGTGCAGAGAGATGGCATTTCTCATCTCCCTTGACCCTAGACAGAGCCATGTCACCAAAATCTGGCCAATGGAACGTAGAAGGTTGGTGTACACCATTCCCAGTCCTAGATGTTAAATCATCTCACACTATCCCCAAACAGAACCTTTCAGTCTAAAATTAGAGGACTTGTTAAATAGATTATGGTAAATATGAGTAGCAAGCACAATATAGTTCTATTTAATAATATTTATCACATTATGTAAATACAGTGATACAGATGGATAAGCACCAAATCTAGCACAGGATGCTTGAGATTACGATTGTTCTACATGTTCTTTTTTTGTATATATATTTTCTGATTTTCCTGTAATTAGTATGTCTTGCTTTCACTATAAGAGAAAGCTATAAAAGCTAGGGAATAAAAGAAAGAATAAAATAAAACTGAATGTACGTTTTCCTTTCGTGGTTTGATTGGGTTTTTAATTTCAGGTTTTTGGCAATGATTTAATGATTGTTTTAATGTTTGAAAATAGTAATAAATAAATCTTCTGAGTTATAAACTTTCAAAATCTTTACTTTCATTATATATATCATTTATTTAAACCAACTTCATTTCCTCAACAATTTTGCTATGGTAAGAGATATAATTGTTTTTAATTACGAACTCAATTGTTCTTAATTGTTAACAATTTGAGTGGATTTTTGAACACAACTTCATTTTCCTTAATTGAAAATAAATCAGACACAATTTTCAAAATTTGGAAGAAGTCTCAACCAGGAATGAGAAGGACAATTCTGATGAATATATATAAATGCATCATAATGCCTAAATTTTTAATGCCATAGTATAATCCCAAATTATCAACATATGTTTAATACAAATGAAACTGAGCCACTGGAAGAGAAACTCTTCATAGGAATGAATTAAAAATAAACAAAAAGCTGAGTTTTTAAAAAAGTGAAAAATTAAGTAGGTTTATACTTAGTATCTTCTGATAAACCAAAAAATAAAATAAAATAAACGGTAAAATCTCTTTAAAATCCTCCTCCTGGGTGGTATTCCGCATCAGGTTAGCTCTTCCACTTGTACCTTATTTTTCTAAAATATCCCAAACTCATCTTCCAACTACTTACTTGGTTGTTTCTCTCCCTTTGATGTATTTCCTGATTTTTCTCTCTTCTCTTTCTGTATCTTTTCTTCTCTTCCAAACACTATCTTTGCAAAGCTGCTACCTTTTTTGTTTCTTGGTTTCTTCAAATCTGTAACTTCCTTTCCAGTTCTATGCATTGGTCCCCAACCTTTTGGCATCAGATACTGGTTTCATGGAAGACAATTTTTCCAGAGATGGGGTAGGAGTAGGCAGACCTCACTCAGGTGGTGATAGGAGTGACGAGGAGGGTGTGGCTGTAAATGCAGATGAAACTTTGCTCACTGGCCTGACACTCACTTCCTGCTGTGCAATACCAGTTTGGAGACCAGGGAGGTTGGGGAATGCAGATCTAGAGTATTTTGCCACATTGAGGCTTATCTTTCTCTTTTAAGTCTATCATGACATTTGAGTAACTATACTTAAAAACCTACTATATTAGTTTTGCTCTTAATCTGCTTAAATAATTTCTTCATGCATCATGAAGAAAAATAGTGATGACTGAATTCTGTGCATGAAGGCCTTTCTAAGAGCTCATCTTATTTGGAAGACTAAGAAATTAAATTAGATCAAGTGTTATGGAAGCTTAATTATTGCACATACTTTTTTTTTTTTTAGAAAGAATAACAATGACAATAAACCTTGTACTCAACTAAAATTGCTAACTAGAAAAATGTGCTTACTTGAAATGTTATATTTTACTGCGTTAGACAAGTTGATCCAACAAAAATGAAACCCCCAGTTTGATGTAGTAATCTTAAAGGAATTGAAATAGTGAAGTTCAGGGCCTTCTTTATGGTAATGAGGACAAGGGAAGAAAAATAAAAGCAAAACATTGCATCAAGGACTGTGATGCTTGGACTATTTCAATTTTTTTCTTCTGATGATTTCTAAAAAATCAACATGATTCCTTAGTCTTTTCCTAATTCAAGCACTTTTTCTAAGAGCTAGCAATTTTCATGAAGACAAAAAATTATAAGCAGCCAATCCATTTTCCCCAACATTTGCTAGGAGAGTTTTCTGCCTGTAATCAAGATTGACTTTAATTCAGGCAAGTGGTGGATTCTGTTACAAATATTTCCTACTTGCTTTATTGGAACCTTAACAAATTGCCTATCTACTGATAACAGTATCAGTCTTACACCTGGACTAAGGTTATTAACAGGTGACACAAGAACAAAATAAACTTTTTGAAGATAAAGCAGAAGATTAAGCAGAACTCTGACTGCTCTATAAATTCTCCCAAATTTAAATTTTAGTACCTTACCAATATAGGCCAAACAAAACATTTGTTGAAAGTGTGGAATTTCTCTTTTCCCATTTGTACGTGAATTATTTTTTATTTTTCAGGCCTTCTGAGCCAGGCACCAGCTAACTAAACCATCTAGAACAATGAGTCAAGTTGACTCAATTAAGGACAAAATAAAAATAAATTTCCATGGAAATAGAGAGCTTTATTTTCACAAATGCCAAAATAATGCCTGATGAATAACATTATTACAATGAATACAAATGAAATCATGATTTTCCACTTACTTAATTTGTGCTATTAAATGCTTGATAAGAATGTCAGAAGTGTTTTTAAAATCACTCATTAAAATGATTTTTATAATGATGAAGTAGAATTACCACTGAAGGATTACTGTGATTCAGGAATGTATTGGGAAAGGATTGTAAGGAAAATTGTAAAGAAAAAAGAGAAAATATGACCCAAATATAGATCACGGATATATATTTTCTGAGAATATCATAGGAGAATTAAACAATTAAAAAGCACAAAGTTTTCGATAAAAATAAAACATTTATTATCTTTTCTATAAATACATGCTTAATACTTTCATATTTTTAAGATTTTAAGATTTGGGTATATAAAATACACATTTTATTTCAATGATATTTAATGTTATTTGATATAATTATAATTTATAGTTATATAACTATTAAAATATATATTACTCTATATGTAATTAATATCAGATATTTCTTAAACTTTATTATTAGCTTTTATGGACTTTTTATGCTTTAAAAATTTAGACATTTATCCTTGAAATAGTTTATAAAAGTATTTTATATTATAGCCATACTAAAAATCCTACATTTATATGACTTTTCGGTGATATCCAACCTCCATTGCACTTGAATTTATTTTATCAACATAGTTTTCAGTTTAAAATACTATATTCTCCAGAATTGAACACTTTTACTTTCAGGAGGAATTTTCACAAAGTCAAAGGGAGAAATGGAAAATTATCTGCTGAATTTGGCTCATGTATTTTGAAAAGCAGCTTATATAAGCCAACCCAAAATTTTATCATCTGCTGGAATAACAAGCATGTTTTCACACATCGAATGTTTTTAATCCTATTTGTCAGATTGTTAGCTTGCTTTTCCAAATCTCTGATTTAAACTGGCCCACAGAATCTCTGCTAAACTAAAGTTTAGCAAAAGGAAATGAGTCTCTGTCACCAGGCTGTTAAAAGGTCAACAAGAGTGACAGCTTCACCATCTCAATTGCAGATTTTCAGCTAAAAGCCAACTGATGTCAAGATTAAGTCAAAACTGAGACCTCATCATAATAAACAGATTGTCAAAACAACAAAGCAGTGCACAGCTTAGAAGAGGAAGCATAGGAAGCTGGTTTTGTGTAAATTTGAGGTCATGACAGAGTTGGGGGCTCTCAAAAACTCAACCTACCACTTTGCCAGTCTAACATTAAATCTTGAAAGTCTGTTGATCTATATATAATGACAGAGTGTGTCAGGGGGAGGGGGAGAGAGAGAGAGAATTTTATTTCCATGATGGTGGTTTGGAGAGGGGAGGTGTTTCACATCAGCTTTCAATTACTTTATTAATTTTATACCTGTAATGAATATAGAAATGGTAGAAACAATTAGAAGAAATAGTAGAAATAAATGGCAGGAATTTAGCAATGGATCATTGCTGAATCAACAAATAGAAAATGACACTGATGGTGGAAATGCCAAGTAAGGATGAAATCAATTTATGTGCAATTGTTCTTAAATAAAACTACACCTTGGCACTTAGAAATCCAGAACAAAGCTATAACTTTAGAAAGAAACTGAGAAAATGTTTTAAAATTAAAAGTAGACATTACAGGGAAGGGGCTTTTGGATCAATTCACAGAGTTGTATAAGTGTCTTAAAGTGATACCATTGCATATGGAAACTTGAGGACATATTCTATAAACTTGAAAATAATTTGCACTGAGATATCTTTTGTCATCACATATCCACACAATAAAATACAACTGAAACATATTGAGTGCACATGATGCAACAGGTTCTCTTCTAGGTTTTTGAAAGAAATTAGAAAATTAAAGACAGGAATTTCTTTCCTTGCAGTGCTTACATTCCCATAGTAAGCTGGAAGGTGGCATTACTATGTAAAAATATACATGTGCAACGGGAATTTGGATGCCAGTGTGTGTGTGTGTGTGTGTGTGTGTGTGTGCGTGAGCAAGCATGAGCATATACGTGTGTGTTTGTGTGGGATGAGAGAGTTGAAATTTTAGGCAGTATTAATTGAGAAAAAATTTTTGCAAAGATCTACAGGAAACCCTCATGAGGATGTTGACTAATAATTAAAAAATCATACATGATTAAATATAAAATACGTAAATAAGAATCATACACAGAAAAGGGGTAGATAAATAGGCAGATATATGATAATTGTTAAATCAAGTAGAGTAAAATACTAAATGGTAGGTGGTGGATACTCACTGTAAATTTTTTTCCCCTTGTAAAATATTTGGTCATTTTAAGTAAAGGTTAAGACAAAGTTTAGAAGGATTTCCTCTGTACATATTCTAATTTACGCATATCTTCCTCTTTTTTTTTTTCTCTCCCAGCCCTTAGGCTTCTAAAATTTCCATATGAAAACTTATTTTAAACCTTATATTATGTTATATTATCTTGGCAACTACTAATTTTCAGAAATCATATTTACTTTTCTTATATGCCTTTGCATTCAAAACTTCATTTCTAAACACTAGGATTTTCTTTAATGTTTCTTGCTCGGTTTCACAACATGGAGGAACCAGAGAGGAGGCCTCAGATAAACAATACTGGAGGTTTCCTAAGAATTAAGTTTGAATATCAAAAAGATAAGCCCATCACTCTCAAAAGGCACTAAGTGGCTTTGCAAAAGATGTATAGTGATGTCTGCCTAACCACTCCCAAATAACGATCTGATTCCAAGACACAGGATGGTTTCGATATGATAAAGACACACGGTCACCACATAGTCAATTACAAATAGATTTTTAAATTCTAAACTCATAACTGCTTTTTATAGCTTATTGAATAATATCGCTAAAATTACACAGCATACAGGTAATGTTACCAATTGCTAGGTAAGTTTAAAATGAAAAAGTTTTATTTTTAGCAAACTTTACTCCTGTATGAATGCACTCCTTAAAGATACAGACTATTTACACAAAGAAGAGGAGTCTCTAATTTCCCAAATGTTGGCTCCTGTGAAGACAAGACACTTTATGTCACTCCATATCTGGTGCCTAGCACATAACAAATGCTTGCTTTTGTTGAAGTGCTTAATTAAAGTAATTACAGCTCAAAACATGGGTCGTAGAGCTTCATTAAATCAATGCATATCCATGCATTACTCTTTCGTTACTATATAAGTTACATTAGTTTAATGTGGAAAAGCAATGTCTCCTTCCCTTTTTTCCTTATTTTTGTGATTTTTTTCCTTTCTTTCCTTCCTGTTAGCACATTGCATTTTGCTGATTTTAAGTGATAATTTTTAAAAAGAATATGGGGGCATAATTTCATGTTTCATGATGTTAGCCAAATGACCAATTTCTTTATCTTAATTAAACCTCAATTTACTTATCTATAAAGGTGGATAATAATATCAAAAGGTTAGCAAGGAGAATATAAGAATTGATTCCAGGGATTCAGAAAGGTGAATAGTTTTACTGAATTCTGTTATCATCTTGCTAGTCACCAACATGAAATTTTGACATAAGTTTATTGGGTGATTTACATTTTAGCTTTTTTAAAAAACTTATCTGGCACGATATTTGTAACAAAATAGATTCATACATTTCAATTGCTATATTTTCTCCAAGACTTTATCTTATTTTTTTCCGTGTTTACCTTTGATATTTGTTAACATTTTAGGTGATTTCTAACCAGAAATTGATTTTATAATGTTTATTTAAAAAATATTAAGACCTCAAAATTTAACAACACATCTATTTATTTGCCATTAATATCATCAGCATCACAAAAAATTAAGAAATGACATTAACAATGTCATTTTCATTATTTAAAGTGAACGAAACTTTCTGATCCCTTCCAATATTTAAAGTAATATTATACATTGTTAATGATAAAAACAAAGCTGAATTTAAAAAAAATAGACTGACGTTTTGAATATATTCAAATTTATGTAAGATAAATTAGTAGATATAGACTTGCACAGTAGTGAAAGCTGAGACCTTCCCTTACAATTGCTCTTAGAGGAAAAAAGCTACTTGGGCAAAGCTTTGTCTCCCACCCAGGGCAGCCCATATCCAGTGACTAATCATGATGGGATTTAAAAGCCTAGCTATCTTACCTCAAGGTCCATCCTAGCTCCCAAATTTACCTTTGGACAAACTGAGTCCCTCATTACAACATTTAAATCTCCCCACTCTGTCCCATCCTGTTTCCCTCCCTGAAACAGGCATTCTTTCTGAGAACATTTCTCAACAGGGTTCCTTTCCAATAATCTCAGATCCTATTTTCTTGGGAACCGAAGATGAACAAATCTGAAAAAAATATATAATATTTCAAACTGTTTAAAAAATTACCATCATGCTTTGTATAAAAAATTGGTAACTACAGTGAATTTCTATTCTATCCATGATATCCAGGCAAGTATTTTGACTGTAATTCTAACTCAGCTAGTGCCAACAGCATGGTCTTCTGTGTTACTGTAATTTCTCTAATTTTCTTATATGTGTAATGTATTATTCATAGAGCAAACCCATGATATAATGAACTAAATAATGTAAGAAAGCACATTTAATGGCTGCACTAACTTAGGTTAAACTTTCTGAATTAGAGAATGTTTTAATAGATAAACACAGGATTCATGTTCATCTTTTAAGGACAGCAATATTCATAGATGTAATTCTACACATTTTTTTTGCATTTGAAACACAATCTCAACACCAATGCCAGAATGAGATGCACAGAAAAAAATAAGCTGTGTATTTGTACTCAAATCAACTGAACAATCCCTGCCACCAGTAGGTGGCTTAAGAAAAAAACAATGCTGTTCACTTTTGACATGCCAGAACTTAAAGTACATTTATCAATTTCATTTTTAATACTTGTAAGAATAACATAGTAAAAAAATCTCATTGTTATGTTGTCAACACTCAATTGTAAGTTGTATGTCAAAGACCACACAGTTTCTTACAGTGCTAAGAAATGCAACATAAAACTAATAAGTGATGGGAACATCAAAAATGTGTAATAGACACTAAATTCTGGCTGTTGTAAAATCCAATTTTTCTCAGAAGAAGAAATAAAAATTACAGGTGAGTTCTTACAGTATTAACTCCTTAACAAAAACCTGACTAAATAATAGCTTCTGGAAAACTTTTGATTTTACGTTTTTCCTTTCACACTGTGTGATTCTGTACTCTATTTCACAGAACAATGCTCTGCTGAATGCTGTCACTCCCACAAATGGCATGGTATCTGTCAGTGATTTTCAAAGAAAGCTGAATAATATGTATATTGTATTTTAATGTGTTTAAAACACATGGACCTTTTTGGTGTTAGTAGCAAGCAAAGGATGTGACCATAAGGTGACGCATAGCTCGTGCTGTGGGGCCAAACAGCATGAAACCACATGCTTCATTAGTGATTCTCCTCCTAGCAGCTGGCCAATGGATCATGAAAATGAATCAGAAATATTACGCCTTTTTTTTTCTGTTTTTTCACTTTCTGCATTCACAAGCAATTATGAACAGTTGGGTTCCACCTTTCGATGGATAGTGTTTCAATTCTCTACATTTTACTTTATAGGTTTCCATTCTAAAATCATACGCTCTAATAACATGCATTTGTTACAGATAACAAACCCATTTGAAGATCTGTAAGTTAAACATCTTCCAGTAAAAATGGATGTTAGGAAATATGCCTTTCTTTTAAGTGGAAAAAGTCCCACAATTATTTTGAAGCAAGCCAAACCATTCTTATTAAAGGCAAAACGAGTACCTGCATTGTGTTCTCAAGATAATAAAGTGAGATGATAAATCAGAGGTTATACTTAACCTCATTTTATTAGAGCTGTACTACGGTTCTCTTCCCAGACTCTACAGAAGCAAAGAAAGAAGGAATTCAAATTAATTAACTTGATATCCCTAAGAATCTTTTACTTCATGCCATGCTCTGCTGGGGATGCTGGGGTTTGGATGCATGCTGTTTCTGAATAAGCATCACTTCAATATCACATTCTTCTGATATGCAAAAAAGTACCTATCATAGGAAACAATTTCTTTACATTGGAAATGTGACTTTTATTAAAATTAATAACTACAATTACTTAGAGTTCCATTTGAAGGTAAGCTTGAATCATTAGCGGTAGCCACTTTCTTTTTGTTTGTTATAATTCAGTATTATCTTCCCCAGTCAACAGTGTTAACTAAATGAATTAGTGCAGAATAAAGTCAAAGTTCTATTCTTTCTTCAACAGTATCTTTTAACAATCTGAATACGACTTAACTAATTTGTATTCTCAAATCAGCATAATGATTTTAACAAATGATATAAAGCTACCTTAAAATCAGAAAAAGAACTAGCCTATCAGTTGTATAATTGACTTGTGGTACTTCTACTGTTAAGCCAGGGAAAGTAATTTATTTAAAGGGTATCTGGAATTGTTAAAAATTAATAATATTCCTATAGTCTATTTCGTTTATGCAGTGACGTGGCCTTGGAAATGCCTATCTAAACATCTAGTAATATATTTCAGAAAGATAAAATAAATTGAAAGGCAGTATATTTAAAAATAGATTGAAAAATAAAATAGAAATGAAGCAGGACTGTTACCTATTATTCTAAAGTACTGGGTAATTTTACACATCATCTAATCAACCATGTTCTGTCTCTAATCACAAGACTCACTACATACATCATTTTCTGAGATAATTATTTTATACAATGAAGTTGGACTATTTATTTCACTTGAATAGTTATAATTTAACTTTCATTTCTGTCAGAGTTAACCTTTTTGCCTAGAGGAATTTCTCAGGTTCATTATATAGGACCAGATTTTTCTCATTGAAAATGCCATTGAAATTTCTCGAATCATGGAAGTTAGTACAAGCCAGATGAAATCTATTAACAATCTTCAAACTTCTTTCATTTCGATTGTTTTAATTCTTCCCTACTTTGTACTAGCATCACGTGCAATTTCATATAATTTTCCTCCACCCTTTACTGTAAAACGCCTCTTGTCAAGGTCCACAGTGGCTTGCAGTATGCCAAATTTGAAGGACGTAAATTTTCTTCTCTCACATGGGACCTCTCCATGACATTTAATGGAGCTGACCACACTTTCCTTCTTGAAACACATTTACTTCTTGTCTTCGGTGACACCATAATCTGATAATTTTCTTCCTACCTGACAGAACATTTCTTCACAGTTACACACGCTGCCTCCAGTTCACTGGGCTAGTGATCTCCAGAAGTTGATTTCAGGCTGTCTCTGTTACTCTTTAATCTCACTGGGGGAATTTCCTCTAAGTGATATAACTCTATGTAGACGACTTCACATTTATATCTCTACCCAGAAGATGCCTTGAACTCCAGACTCCTATGTCCCATAGTCCACTTAATACCTCCATGTTGCTGTCACATACAATTCTTAAATGTAACAAATTTGAAAAATTGACTTTCACCGCACAATAGTCCTGTTCTTTCTCATCTTAAGGATACCGCAGCCCACCTAGTTCCTCAAGCCTAAATCTTGGAATACACTTAATTCATGTTTTTCTCTATTTTCTTAGATTGTGTTTATTTTGAAGAATTATCAGTTCTGTCCTCAAAATATAAGCAATGGGTATTCAATGATTCCATATTTTTTTTTTTCCTGCTGGCCCTTTAGTCAAAGCATTGTTTATTATTGTCTGAACTAAAGCAATAACCTTCTAAGTGATTTCTCTGATTCTGTTATTGCTCCTCTGTAAATCAATTTGTTCATGGAATCCAAATCTCATAGCTGCCATGATTCAAATATGCCAATGGTTTTTCCTATCATCAGAATAAAATCCAGGCTTATTTATATGCTTTCAGTGTGTGACATCATCTGACCCCTGGATAGCTCGCCACTGTTTTTTGTTTTTTTTTTTTTAAGACAGAGTCTCACTCTGTTGCCCGGGCTAGAGTGAGTGCCGTGACGTCAGCCTAGCTCACAGCAACCTCAAACTCCTGGGCTCAAGTGATCCTTCTGCCTCAGCCTCCCAAATAGCTGGGACTATAGGCATATGCCACCATGCCCAGCTAATTTTTTCTCTATATATTTTTTTAGTTGTCCAGATCATTTCTTTCTATTTTTAGTAGAGACAGGGTCTCGCTCTTGCTCAGGCTGGTCTCTAACTCCTGACCTTGAGCGATCCACCCGCCTTGGCCTCCCAGAGTGCTAGGATTACAGGCATGAACCACCGTGCCCGGCCTCCACCGTTTTGATTAACACCCTCCTACGTGGTTACTATTCTCCAAACATAATGTCTTTCTCTCTGATGTTTAGGCATCTCTCCCCCATTCTGCCTTTTCAAATGTGAGAGTCTCAAATCCCTCTGCTTGGTATTCTTTTAATACAGTTCCTCAAGTGACAAATCCCTTTTCATTTCATCCAGCTCAAACACCTTTTTAGGCGATACCACAGGCACACATTTTATTCTGTTTATTATGCAACGATCATTTAAATTAATCATTTTGCTTCCTTCTCCCCCCCCTTTTTTTGCCTGTCTCCCCTATTAAAATCTAAACTATATCCCAACAGGAAACTTTTCTTGTTCTCAACTCTACCCTCAGACCTAGGAAAATATCTGATTAATAAGGTGTGTCAAATAAACATTGATTTTCAGCTGTATAAAGGAATTGCTTTATTATCTTTTCTTTATACCAAAAAAGTCACCAAACAAGGTTTAGTAGTCCTACATGTTAATCCACATTCTAATAATAATGGCTGGTTTTTCTCTGGTAAATGTACGCAAATCTCTTCACTTCTCTGTGCTCCAATTTTCCTAAGGGATTGGGCTAAATCATATCTAAGCTCCTTTCCTGTGATTCTATTTCAATGATTGAAGGAGGCCATAAACCATAATATTATATTTATTTTATATTTTATTTCATTCATCTCCCTTAGATTTGAAATATACGAAGGAATTTTGTCACCTTGAAAAATTTGAAGAAATACACACCTAGATAAGATACAAATGCAGTGCTTACAGTTTAAAATCTGTTTTTTTTTTCCTCTTAGATCAACTCTTCTCATTTCTGCTGTTTTCTAGACATGCTGATGTTTAAAATCATTTCTGTTTATATAAATCTGGTTATTTTCAACTTTTCAGTTTATAAAAATTTGTTAAATGTTCCATCTTACATGGTCCACTATCTCAATAATTTGAAGTAGTACTTCATAGAGTTTTTTTAAAAATGTAAACAGAAACTTCTTTTAATTGTCTACACAAGAAGAAGACACTGATGTGATGTGGTGATGTGCGTGTCTACCAGAATCAGCATGCTTCTGTGCAGGGCCTTGCTAGTCCTCAAACAAGGAATCCACTCCGTTGCAAAGCTAGAGGCATTCTTCTTTTTGCATCATTTATTTTTTTAATTCACATCTGTGGTTGAAAAATGGCTTACAAAATTAAGGAAGTTCTTTTGTTTCTTCAAGTATGTACAACAAAAATGTCCTGTGCTCTTTTTGCATAAGATTGGTTTCTAGTGGGTACAATGCTGAGTGTGCTTCGCCTTGGGAAGGGGTAATCAAGAATGTCATGATGTTGCTTTAATACAAATTTCTGATGTGCAAGAGCACTCTCACAGCCATTTCTTATTAAAAGTTAGAGAATCAAGAATCTTTTTTACAGAAAAATCTACTTCAGGCCAACTATGATTCACTAGCAATAAGCACTTCACATCATGTCTGCAATCATTATCAA
This sequence comes from Propithecus perrieri, assembly GCA_963574695.1. Lineage (NCBI taxonomy): Eukaryota > Metazoa > Chordata > Mammalia > Primates > Indriidae > Propithecus > Propithecus perrieri. The sequence continues at coordinate 58,023 of CAUYRB010062981.1, forward strand.
AAGACTTGATTTGTACACATGAATGGAAGTTTCTTTTGGTTTTCCAGTTGCCAATTCAGTCATCTCCACTCCCAGATGTTAATCACCATCATATGGCATAAGATTAAAAAATGGAAGAAAACATATCCTCATTTACTGTCTGGGGAGGAATATGTGTTACCCTACAGAGATAAAAATTGCATACTAATAAAGTAGTAGACAAAGTTTATTTTATATGTATATCTTGTTTCCAAATGATACGAATTTCCTTTAGGGTACTTGATTTATGATCTTTTAAAAAGTGCATCACAATCATGATTCATCATTTACTTTGCATGCTGTTTGACTTTTTAAAATATTTTCACACGAATAATAGATGATCTTGGTAACAAAGGAAATTATAACATATAGAAACATTTACGTATTAATACCTCCTTCCATGCAAGTTCTTGAGTTTTTATTTATTGTAGCTTTATGGGTACTCTTTATACTCTTCTCTATGATCATAAACACACATATGCACTCCCACAAAATTATTTTGTTCTATTTTCAATGATATCCTTATATATATATATATATATATATATATATATATACACAAGCCCATGATAGATACAATTTATTTGTCCTGCTTAATATCTTTGACATTTATCCTTGCCAATAGTTAGCAATCTAAATATTTTCAAATAGATACATTTTCTGTTATGAATGTGACATAATTATTTATTGTGAGTACCCTATTTATAACAAATGTTTACACACATTTTGCAATTGAAAACTTTTTTCCCAGATAGTAATGTCCCTGTATCTTTTTATTTAGGAGATTTGTTTCCTCTGTATGTATAGTACTAGGTGTTGAACTTTGTATTTAAACAAATTGCTATATATATTTTAATTATTAAGATTCTCCCACATTTTTCCAGGGTGAGTTTTAACAGTAATTTTCAGTAGAATGATCTTACTTATTGCCCATAGGACTACCATTCTTGGTGGTCAGCAAATAACTCAACGGTGGTTTAATTTGCATTCACCAATTAACAATGTCTGAGGCATAGTAAGCTCTTCATATATCTAAATTAGTAATAATAATATTAATGTTATTATTTACATTATTTATCTTCCTTAAATCTTCTTATGTACTTGGGTTTTTTGGAACCAACTTAATCTTCCAACTTCCTAATTGGTTATATACAAATTCAATTTCTTCTGACAATTGGACCTTTACAGAAAGATTTATCATCAGTAGAAAATTTCCTCCTCACATCCCACTCTTCTTCTGTGTTTATTATTTAATATGAGTTAGTAAAAATTAAGTTTGTAATACTATTGCTATATATGTCTGTGTTATCTGATACTTCTAGTTCAAGAGGGCAAATATTTATTTTTGATAACTTTAAATTCTAACCTACCTATAGAATGTGAAATACATGAATGCATTAATAAAAAGCCATGAAAGTCATGGCACGATCATCTTACCAGCAATAGTAACAATCATAATCAGTACATATGTAAATGAACAATTTTAAATTTTAATGATCCTTTGAAAATTAGATTTCAAATTAAGATATGTAAAAAAACAATGTATCCTGAGATCCTGTCTTTATAAATTTATTGCAAAATATTTAAATACTATAGAATTGTGTAAAACAACTCCCAGGAAAATCTGTGTACCACCATCCAGTTTAAAAATAAGCAAAATATTACCAAGCAGGTTGAAGTCATCTATACTCTCCTTATCTATTGTGTAAACTCCTTTTGATAGAGATTACAGTTATTTTGAATTTGATGTTTCTTATTACCAGGTATTTCTGAATATTTTATAACACACATAATTAAATACTTACACAAATATGTATTATTGCTTGCATGTTTTTAAACTTTACTGAAATAATCATACTTTAAGTATTCTTCTGGGAATTGTTTTCATTGCTCAATACCACATTTAAGATATTCATCAATGTGATCCAATTTATATATACAGCATTTGTCTATGTGTAATATTTCATTATATGAATAAATCCATCATATTTTTATCTTTTTTGTTATTGATGACATAGTTTCTTTTCTATATATTGCTTTTAAGACTATATTGTTACTCATGTATTAAACATTCTTTTTTCTTTTCTTTCTTTCTTTATTTATTATTCCAGGGTTTTGTGAGGGTACAAACATTATAATTAACACTTTATGTCTTTGCCTCACCCAAATACAGGTTAAAGGCGTGCCCTTCCCTCCCTTTAGTGCTCCCCGTGTAACATTCTTTTTTCTTGAAAATGTATGAGTATTTTTTTGCATTATAGACTAGATATGAAATTGCCAGATTGTAGTCTATAAACATCCACTCTGTTGCATATTGCAAAATGTTTAAGAGAAGTGCAATTATTATTTTCAAAATAATATACTCATTCCTTGAAAATTTATTCTGCCATATAAAAATGGAAATTATTATTCTATTCCAAAATTTTGAATTTTGTTAACACTTTATATTTATAGTTACTGTCTTATAATAACTAATATTTGAATATTAAATTCTCTAGGAATATTAATCATTCTATTATGACTTTTATTTTTATTTTAATGGCATTGTCACAGTTTTATTAATATATTGCTCATCCATTTTTGGTGAATTGTATTTCTAAGTAATTCTATGGATTTCTCTTACTATTGTGAATAGAATTTTTAAACTAATACAATTTCTAACTAACTATGGCTTACGAGAATAGCAATTTTATTTCTTGCTTTTTTTCAGTAAGTTAACCAAATCTTCTAAATTTTATAGTTTTTAAATCAGTCAACTTGGTTATCATGATACCTAATTTCATCATTTCCCATGATGTTAGTCTTGCCTAATATTTTTAAATGAATTTATTTAGATATATAAATGGTATGATTTAAGTTTATCTGTATAACATATACGTGAATAAAAATTAAGAGGTGGATTTCACTTATTTCCATAAATCTTTACTTTATAAAACATAATCTGTTCTCAATTCAATTATGGTAAACATTTATTTTATAAAATAAGATTTGTTGTCCATTAAATATGGCAAATTCAAATTTAATAAGACTAAGTAGTAAATATTGCACCCCAAAGTGATCTATCTTATTGTAATAGAATGTCCTTAAAGACAGATTAATGCAGGGTAAAATTTATTTGCAAGATCCAAGTACATGTGTTGGTAAGTCAAGTCTGAGCAAGTGGACACAATGCTCAGAACATAGGAGAAATACAGACTACAGAAAAGCTTTTGAGATGCATGAGCATTGAAGCTTAGATGTAAAAAGAAGAGTGTTGAATTCCAATTTGAATTCTGATTTCAAAATTTGGTGGCTGTGTGAAATTGGAGAGTCAATTATCCTTTCTGATGCAAAGATCAGTTGTCTATAAAATGGGACTTGCAATTATATATGAGCTAAACTAGCTTAATTATTACTACTGCTACATATAAGACAGAGCACAAATATGTAAAATGTAGGGAGTAAGACTTGTAAAGTATTTTCTTTTTTCTTTCTGCATGCAATGGTGTTCAACAAGCAAAGAGTGAATGATTATTAGAGCTAATCTCTCAGAGGAAACATTAGAATCTGAGCTCTGTGTTGCTGTTGATCCTAATGGTGAGGTGGTTAATATGACAGTCTATCTTCTCAAACTACACTAATCAAAGTGATGAAATGTCCAAAAATGAGCCATGAATTTCAATAACATATCCCTTTCCTCTTCTAGAACATAACAAAGGAGCAAGCAAAATATTTCAAAGCAATGAACTTTTTTGTTTATTTCAAAGTACTATGGGGGTACAAATTTTTGATTACATGTATCATTTTTATAATGCTTGAGTCATGGTTATAAGTGTGCCTGTCACCCAGACAGTGCTCATTGTACCTGCTATGTAGGTTTTCTCCCCTCCTCTCCGCCCTCCCTTGCTTGATTTCCATTAAGTTTTGCTTCCCTCTATGCATATGTGTGCTCGTTAGTTAGTTCCAATTTAATAATGTGTGCATGCAGTGTTTGTTTTTCCATTCTTTAGATACTTCACTTAGGATAATGCTCTCCAGTTCCAAATTGTTGCAAAAGGCATTAAGTCACCCTTTTTAGTGACTGAGTAATATTCCATGTATACGTTTACCACATTTTATTAATCTCATAAATTGATGGACAGCTAAGCAAATCAGCAAGAAATTATCAAATAACCTCATCAAAAGGTGGGCAAAAGACATGAACGGAAGCTTTTCAAAAGAAGAAAGACAAATGGCCAATAAACATATGAAAAATGCTCAATGTCACTAATCAGGGAAATGCAAATTAAAGCTACAATGAGATATCACATTACCCCTGTTAGAATGGCTTTTATTAAAAAGTCCAAAAATAATAGATGCTGGCGTGGATGCAAAGAGAAAGGAATGCTTCTACAATCTTGGTGGGACTGCAAATTATTAATATACAAACTCTATGGAAAACAGTGTGGAGACATCCCAAAGAACAAAGCAATGAACTTTTAAAAATCATTGTTATATTTAATGAACTTTACTTATAAATTGGCATTTTAAGTGTTAATTTCTGGTCTTCTTACACTTGACTAAATATAATTCTAACACACTTAGCTTTCCTATCTCTTGGCACATTAAAAAAGAACAATAGGTACATGGCAGAAAGGATTTGCAGAAGTAAAGGATATGAAGCACTGATGAGATAAGTACTATGTGATGACCCTGAAGAAATAGAGAGAAAAATACACTCCATTATATAGTCCTTATATGTGCATATATGTGCGTATAAATATGTTATAAATGTGTATATATAATAAGTATATATAAAACAGTATGTGCATATATAAAAGCAGTATCTATAATCTATCTATTATCTATCTATTCATATATCTATACTCTACATATATATATCATATATCTATGCTCTACATATATATATGTATATATATCAGTTTAGTTCCAGCTAGTAAATGTATATTAATAATAGCCATATGGGACTTAGTGTGCTTGGAATATCACTCAATACAATAGGTCTAACATATGACCAAACCTGTAATATAACCTACTCTTGTTTGGCAAGTGAAAAAGAAAAAGAATATTTCCTAGGGAAGAAGAAACGAACAATGGATTTGATTTTCCTGTTTTCATTCTTGTCAAGCACTACATTTCCTTTCACATTTTACAGTTAGGCAAGCCGGAGTAATTAACATCACATATTTATTCTTACTTCATTAGTGACATTTACACCTGCACCATTACAAAAATGTGCTAATGTTTTATTTATGATTGTTTTATAGCCTTACCTATTGCCATTCACGTCATTCACATTTAACAAAGACAGAAACTAATAAAAGCCACGTATTGGATATTATTTATCTTGTCCCTGGGATGACAACAGCCTTAATGAAAAAAGGAATACAAACTTAGGCAGTAGCAATTACCCCGATCACATTTACCTCACACTGCGGATGGAGTATAATGCAGTGAGTTTTTAGGCCGCGTCCTTCATGTATTCACATCACAGTGAAAAACACACAGAACTGTCACTAAGCACAAGTCAAGCTGAACAACTGGTTTTTTAATTTACACTAGAAAATGCAGTCGACCTACTGTATCTGATCTTACATTGAAGGACATTGCAAAGATGTATAAGAGGTTAATGCATTTAAAATAATGGAATTGAGAGATTCGGAGAGGCAAAGATATTTAAGCTGAAGCAATATGACAATACATCGACACATCAATCAATAAGAATACTTTTTATGAACATCCATACTAGAAAAGCAATACTATAAAAGAGGTACAAGTTGAATCCATACCAATGTGCCTAAAAAGAGGCTATAATAAGTCCTAAAGAGATTAATGATTTAGATTAATAGACAAAGCTGAAATAGTGGGATATTTAAGACCATGTAGCTGAAAATCAGGATGGCAGATTACTATAATCATTAATCTGCTGAATCTGATTGGGGAAAGTCACAAAAAAATGGAAAGTGCTTTTAACATATGGGCCTATCCTGCTTGTGACAACTGTCCATAAATCAGTGATGCATGAACGAGAGCTTTATTGTGGACTAAATAAAACTAAAGTATTTAAATTGGAGCTGTTTGAAAGTGCTATCATAATTTTAGGACACATTTAATATATTATGCTCAAATATGTTTTTCACAAAAAATGTGTTGCTTGCAAAGGCAAAGTGAAGACATTTGATTTAAATTTCAGCATTTACTATCTATCACATTATTCCCCTAAACTTAGGATATACAAAAATGCACATTGACAATGATATTACATACACATCCAATAAAAGTATTGCTAATACTGATGAGGCAATATAGCAGGTAGTGTCTCTATGTTATCATATAACAATTACTTTGAGATAGGTGTTACTATTTCCATATGCAGGTTAGGAACTTGGGTCCACTTGAGTTGTTTAATAAATTTCAGGAAGCTATTTTACTCAGATTTTATGACTTCAAGCTCAATGCTCTCTGACTTATCCTACAATTGCCTTCTGTTATAAGGTCAGTTGTGCCCTATCAAGATTTGTATGCTGAAGTTTTAACCCCCAATATCACAGAATGGGACTATATTTGGTGAGAAGGTTTTAAAGAGGTGATTAAGTTAAAATGAGGACATTAAGAGGTTGCTAATCCAATCTGACTGGTGTTCTTATGAGAAGAGGAAATTTGTACATGCAAAGGGATACCAGAGACACACGTACACAGAGGGAAGTCTACATGAGGACACAGCAGAAAGGCAGTCATCTGTACGCCCAGAAAAGAGGCATCAGAATGAAATTACCATGATCTTGGACTTCTAGTCTTCAGAACTATGAGAAAGAAGTTTCTGTTGCTTAAGCCACTCGATCTGTTGTATTTTATTATGGCAGCCCTAGCAAACTAACACACCTTCTGATCTAGGAAGGAGAAGAAAACATCCTTAAATGTTATACCTTGTTTAACTGTATTCAGATAATTTTTATTTTTAGTGTCAGGAAAACAGTAGAAAAGCAGAAAACTAATTTTGGAATCTTACAGATCTGGATTGACTCTCAACTCTCCAAATTCTTACTATTTTTACACTATCTTGATTAAAGAATTTACTCTCTAAACTTTGACATATATTATTACAAAAAAGTAGATAATACATGTACAGGGCTGTGGTGCATGCATATATATCCCATATATATATATATATATATATATATTTATACACTGGAGTAAATGTGGTGGCAAAGCCTTAACTACTGACACAATCAGCGTTGGTTACCTTCATCCCCTTGAGTATACAACTCTATTAATACTAGCAGTTTTCAGTCAAAAATGATATTTGAAGACAAAATTTTATGAAAGGCAGTAAGGAATGATATTTCTGTTTGACATTCAGGATGAGAAACCTGTGTATGAGCCCCATCCCACTGCACTGGGGGAGACAGATACAGATAGATATATATTCCATTATGTATATGCATTGAATATATCTTCACATATAATCCACACCACCAGCCCCAGCCTCCAGAATCCAAAGATGTGTTATCATTTCTTACTTTTTTGTTCCATTTTGTGAATTCTGGCTCAGGTGAGATGGGTGTGTGTCCCTTGGATTAATAACTTCATATCAGTAAGTACACCTGGCATGTTTCTTTCTCCAAAAATTACCCATACCTCACCCAGGTCTTCACAATGGTGTTGGGAATATCATTGCTTTCTTACATTGTTTTACTCTAAGATTATGAAACTGAGATTTCTCTTTCAGAGTACAAAAACATGAAATAAGATTCTTGGGATATTGTTGATTATCAATTCATCTGCAGTGACCAATTTAGTCCTCTCTCTTGATACCAGAGAAGACTTTGAAAATATAAAGCAAATTGGAATTCCACTGGTTTTTCTTGTCTCCAAAGAAAATTGCGGGAAGTAGGGTGGGAGAGGAGAGAAAGGGACCACCCAACTACCACAAAAGCTTTGTTAACAACAAAAATCTCCCATAAAAAGTACAAGGATAAGGTAGATCAAAGAGAATAACCCTAATAATGAAGACAGAAAAGTTCCCACAACAGAAAGAACATAGATGACTTATGAACTCTAAAATCAGTTTAAAAGGTATTCAAAAACCAGAATACAATTTTAAATATTAGTGGCTCAAAATAAGGATATTAGTTTTTACACCAATTTTGAGATTCTAAACTCTACCCTAAACCTTTGGAATCTTTAAACTCATAAAGTATTTAAAGTCTTTTTGAAACTCAGAGAGGAGGTAGAAGTAACTCTCTGTTTGTTATCTTATTAATCAAAATAGTATAAATATTTCAGTGGAAATTCAGTTGGCATGTCTAGCTCACAGTAATTTAGCCAATACTTTTTTTTTTTTTTTAAAGCAAAGAGGTAAAATAAAACAACAAAAAAGTAGTAGTTGTTCTTGTAGCATTCCTGGAAAAGCGTAGAACTATAATCACCTATATATATGCCACAAAGAAAAAAAATAATACATGTAAAATATTATTGAAGGTCTTTGAATAATGACAGAACTACAGGAGTTTATTTTTACATTTTATGTATCCTATGTATAGAAAAGACATAAACACAGGACTGCAAAACATTTTATAAACTATATTTTTTTAAATCTTTTTCCTTAATTACAAGAAAATCAAATACTAATATTATTAAAATATTAGACAAAACAATTTAGCAGAATTTATTTGAGCAAAAAATAATTCATCGATCAGGCAGCTCTCAAAGCCAGAAAGGTTTAGAGATCTCCGCGTTAGCAGCATGAGCAGTGTGAACTTTTATAGGCTGAATGCAGAAGCAATGTAAAGAAATTACTCGATTAGCTACAGTGAGGCATTTGCCTTTTTCAGGTATGATACTGTGGAAAGTCTCTAGTTAGAGGTTTGTTGGCAGTTTCTGATTGGTTAAGGTTAAGTTTCATTTTAATGTTTACATTGGGCTTCTGTTTGCTTCTGTAGGAACCCAAGGCATTGGAACTGTCTCAGCCTAATGGCCTCCCAATTAAATTTTTCTTTTTAACACTGGGGAGGCTGAAATTCCTGGAATCTCTTATGAGGTAGTTAAAACCAGGTAAGTGGCTATATGAAGGCAATGTCAAGATTATAGAGGACCATATCATGATGGTATTAAAGCTATGCTTTTTATATAAACTTTTAAAGATTATTTTGATAAAGTTTTCTAATTAAAATACCATCTTAATAATAAAATTAAGATTATTCTGTTATGAAACATACAATGTCATCATATTATTTCTAATTAGAACAACTGGAAAACACATTGTTTTTAACTTTAATAATACTGAAAATTGAAGCAAAATTACAGTATGTAAATAACAGTTGGTACTATGGCACTGTAAAACATAAGAGAGTTCAATGATGTGAGAGGAAAACCAGAGTAAGAGTTAAGTCTTAGGAACTAGTTATGGTTCTGGCACCAGTTGAACAAGTGGCATGGGTATAGTATTTAGATGAACAACCCAAGTCTTCTCAGCATTGATGTAGCAGATAGCTAAGGGCTATTGCAACCCATATCTGTGTAGGGGAGAAAAAGTAATTTTCTCTACTCTTCATAGTTCTTTTTTGTAATTTTTTTTTTATTTCAGCATATTACAGGAGTACAAATATTTAGATTACGTGTATTGCCTTTGCCCTACTCAAGTCAGTGCTTCAAGTGTGTCCATCCCCCAGACAGTACACACTGCACCCATTAGGTGTGTATGTATCTATACCCTCCTCCCCCATCTGCCTGACACCCAATGAATGTTATTACTATATGTGCCCTTAAGTGTCGATCAGTTAATACCAATTTGATGGTGAGTACATGTGGTGCTTGTTTTTCCATTCTTGTAATACTCCACTCAGTAGAATGGGCTCCACCCATATCCAGGATAATACAAGAGGTGCTAGATCAACATTGATTTTTGGTGGCTGAGTAGTATTCCATGGTATACATATACCACATTTTATTAATCCACTCATGTATCTATCGATGGACACTTGGGTTGTTTCCACATCTTTGCAATTGTGAATTGTGCTGCTATAAACATTGGAGTCTTTTCAAGGTGG
>CAUYRB010062982.1:0-18078 GCA_963574695.1 Propithecus perrieri
CAATTAATTTCTTTCTATTTTTAGTAGAGACGGGGTCTCGCTCTTGCTCAGGCTGGTTTCGAACTCCTGAGCTCAAACAATCCGCCTGCCTCAGCCTCCCAGAGAGCTAGGATTACAGGCGTGAGCCACCGCGCCCGGCCAGGAGTCTACTCTTTCCTGCCTTTCTGATTGTGGGTCATAAGACCCTCATTCCAAAGAGGGTCCTGCCCCACGCTCTGGAGGAAGGAATACCATAAGGAAGCTTCCATACAAACCCAGGAGGACTGGTTCCAGCAGCTTCCAGATAGCTGAACCTGAGGCTTCCTACCGGTGCCTCACTGGGGCACTCTTCCATCACCTGCACGGAAAATGGTGGTGGTCAGGGGTGCGGAGCACCGCCAGAGGGGGCCCAAGGCCGCATGATGAGCCTGCAACTCCTAACACAAGACGTGTGAGGGCCACAGGGGCACTGGGGCATGTGGGTGAAGCCAGAACAGAAGAGAGTCCTACAGCACAGGGGTGCGTGTGGAAAGAGCAACCACAGGATTGCAGTGGGAGACTCTCCTTCGGCCTGGGCAGCCGGGGGTAGTTGAGCTGGCAGGAAGGGAATGTGAGTGGGTCCATCATGGCTGGGGGCCCGTTACGGAGACTCCCTGGTATCACTCCAGACCCAGGGAATGTGTGCTGGCTGGTGACCCCTGGATATGCAAGCCCCCTAGGGAGGGGCCTCTTTTCTGAGAAATGGACCCCAACATTATATCCCGGGTCTGCTGCAGTTCGAGGGAGGGGCCCACACTCACCGCTCAGACATTCCCCACTATACACAGAATCCAGGGAGCCAGCCAGGCCCCCACCCTGTCGCACGTTTCAAGGAATGACCCCCCCCCACAGATTCCATCATCTGGCATTGCACAAACCCCTGGCTTGGCCATGCACAGCCAGGATCGTTTAGACACAATGTTTTCAAGGGAGTCTGAGTCCCACGGCTGGTCCACAGCAGTGACCATGAGGACATTGTGAGCTGGATGTCCAGAATCACAAAAGCCCCCCTCCAGTGCAGCTGTGTTCTGAATCAGAGGGTCCTGTCTTGAATGGGCAAAGCCCACCCACGCTCTCGTCCCACACATACTCATGGGCACCTGCCATGAGCCAGGATGGCCCTGGGTGCCAGTGTACAGACAAAACTCCAGCCCTCAAGAGCTGGCAATCTAGGAGGGGACACTGAGCAAGTAGCAAATATAAAAGCTGACGGGAAATGCCAAGATAGAATGTGCTTGCCCCTAAGGAGACTGAAATTCATCAAATTATGTTGGGGGCAGTGGGGGGTGGTGGTCAGGGATGGGGTGCCACAGTAGTTGGGAGAAGCTTTCAAGCTCTCCTATTCAGGACTAGCCCAAAGTTCATGGTGTACAAAAAAAAATGCTCCAAGGATGGACAGGAGATAGCCTCGCATAGATAGACCTACCTGTCTCCTAAGGTGAGACCCAGATGTGGGGACAGATCACCAAGGACCTGGACGCAGGGGGACACCCTGGGCCACAGCCTGCTGGATGTCTCCCGTCCCTGGGGACAGCTGGAGCATCACCCCCAAAGCTGTGGAACCCCCACCCAAGTGTCAAAAGAAAAGAAGCCAAACTCTGTAAAATAATTTAAAGAGGTTTATTCTGAGCCAAATTTGAGGACCATGGGCTGGAACCATGCCAAAGAAGCCTTGATCAAGTAAATTCGCAGAGGCTGGGTTACAGTTTGGTTTCATACATTTCAGGGAGACAGGGGTTACAGGTGAAGTCGTAAATCAATACATGGAAGGTGTACATTGGTTGGGCCCCAAAAGGTGGGACATTTCAAGGGGGAGTGTTTTCTGGTTATAGGTTGGTTTAGACTCTTCGACTTGCAATTGGTTAAAATGAAGCTTCTGTCTAAAGGCTGGGAATGTTTTAAGTTAAGATAAAGAAGTCTGTAAATCAGAGACAAGCCACAGGCCATGTATTTGCTGTGTAAATTGTGGACCTGAAGGTTTCCAAGAAGGGAGGGGGCATGATGAGGCATGTCTGACCTCCCCACTCATGACAGGCAACTCAGTTTTAGGGTATCCCCTTTGCCAAGAGGGGGTCCATTCAGTCAGCGGGGGGAGCCTTAGGATTTTTAGTTCTCAGGAGGATGTCACCACACTGTGGCAGGGACATCTTGTGACATACAGAGTCTCAGCTTCAGCCTCTATGCTTACACACATGCCATACACACACAGCAAACTCACACACACCACATGCCCCCCATACTCACACACACACCACACGCCCCCCACAAATTCACACACACACCACATGGCACCTCCCATACACCAAACACACACACTACATGCTCCCCCACTCACACCCACACCACATGCCTCACACACTCTCACACACACGCCCACACCACACTGAATGCACCCCCAGACCTGCTCCTGTGACTGGTCCCCTGTTATAGGGTGTCTCTCTGCCCCACCTCCATCCTGGCCACCCTGTCATCCTGCCTTGCGCCTCCTGGAACTTCCCCCTCCCTCTTCCTCTCCTCCCCTGTGTATAGTTAAGAAGTCCCTTCCCTGGCACCCTCGCCGTCACCACAGCTGCCACCCAGAACCCTGAGAAGTGCCAGTTGCAACAGCTCCTGACAGGAAGTGTGCTGTGAAGAGTGCCGTGTGCCTGTTACGAAAGCTTGGCCACTTGTTCACACTTGTTGACGAGGCCGAATCAGAAGAACGAGGACAAGCGGTTTGAGGAGGAAAGAAAAAGACATTTACTTTGCCAACAAAGGAGAAGATATGGTAGACCTTCTCGTCTCAAAATCCCAGATTTCCTAAACAGAGGCAGAAACACAGAGCTTTTAAAGGGAGGGCTCCGGGCTTCAGGCAATGACTGTGGTTAACCATTCTAAGCGTCCCATCTCCGCCAAAAACAAAGCCTGTGAACTCCACCAGACGCCCACCAGGGGGGCTGGCGCCACCTGAGAGTTTTAACAAAAGACTCAACCAGTCTCAGGAATGCAGGCCAGAATGCAGTTCCCAAAAAGAGTAGGGGAAGTTTTAAAAGACAGAAAATCTCTTTGCTATTTTTCTAACTCAGCCCATTCCCTCCGTTACAACTCTGGACAACAAGCAGGTGGCAGAGACCCAGCAGCCCATAACCCCGTGAGAGGGGCTCTGCAGGGCTGGCAGAAGGGGGACCTCCAGCCCCTCCAGGCTGCCGCGGGTTCCCCCTAGCCCTGTCCCGACATGCGGAGCAGGACCACACAGCAGGAGCTCCGCAAATACCGGCGCATGGAAAGGCACTAGTGTGCACTGGGAGGCAGAAGGCCTGAAAGCTATCCGTGAAAGGTCAGGCTAAGGATTCGAGACTTCGTTCTAACAGGGGCTTCCCAGATCTACACTGAGGGGCCAGATCAGGCTGACTTTGTAGAAGGACCTCTGTGACTGCTGACCGGCTGTTGGGTCCGGCCGAGGCTGAGGAGGTCCTGGCCCAGGTTGGGGGGTGGGCAGGAGGCGCCCGGCGCTCCGGGGGAGGGGGTGCTCCAGCCCGGCCCAGCTCTCCTGGCCAGACCTGTGCCACAGAAGCCACAGAAACCAGAACCCACGTCTGCAACCTCCCGATCCTTGCTCGATCTCCCCACCCCCACCTGTGGGATGGCCAAGAAACAGCTCCGTCTGGAGCGGGCACGGGACGGGAAGACCTCAGGAAGCCCCAAGCTGAGGAGGCGCGGTGCTGAATACATCAGCCCTGCGTCCTCATCCCCGTACCCCACTCTGCAGAAAGGATTCTCAGCTCTGCTCCGTCGTGCCTCCTGTGCTCAGCCCCAAAACGCGTCTGGTCACCTGTGGGCCTCCCGGCCTGCGTGGGAGCACCAGCCGCCCTCCGCCCCCTGGCCAGAACGAGCTGTCAGTGACTGTCACACTGACCTGGTCACCTGTCCAACCTCGCCAAGTCTGTCCCGCGATGTCGCCACCCTCAAGAGAACGGGAAGGACCAGCCGCGCGCACAGCAGGGCCGGGTGGGAGGACCGGCCGTGCCTCAGGCCCCACCTCGCGGGGGGGTTTAGAGGGCTCTCAGCCCCTCTCCCGGCTTCAGCCTCCCCCTCAGTCACAGGGGGCTGGGGGCGCCCAGGCGGCGACGGGGAAGCCCGGCGCGCTGTGGCGGACGCCGGGCGCCGGTCAGAGTCCGGGGGTGAAGGGGCCGGCGCTCCGCAGCAGGGCCCCAGTCCCAGGTCCCCTGGAATGGGCGCCGCGGGGACCCGGGCCCAGCCGGCGTGAAGGCCCTTGACTCCGCCCCCAGGCCCCGCCCGGCGCCCGCCCCCGCATCCGCCCAGCGCGCGGCCTGCCTGGGAGTCGCTGCTGCTCCTGCTGCTGCCGCTGCCGCCGCCGCTGTCCCGAACGCGCGAGGCCGCTGGCATCTGCGTCCGCTGGGCGGTGAGTCCGCGGGGCCGGGGCCCGGGAGCCCTCGCAGCCTGCGGGGACGCGCTGGGACAGGGCCGCCTGCCCCGCGGTGCGCGCGTTCCCCGGCCCAGACCGTGGGGCGGGAGGCGCCCTACGAGGGGGCCGGGAGAGGGGCCCGAGGCGGAGGCGCAGGAGAGGGGCTGTGGGAGACTGGGGTCAGGGGCTGCCGGAGGGCCAGTCCCCAGGGAGCTGAGCCTCTGCTCCCATCCCCGTAGGGATCGCGGGCGGGAGCGGGCGGTGACTGCTGCCAGGCTCCCTCCCGGCTGCGTGGCCCAGGGCTTCGCACCGCCTGGGGTCTCGTCGCCCGACTCTGGACACCCCTGACTCCCTAACGTGGGACTGGGCAAGGACAGCCTTCTTGACTGGAGGAAGGAGCGCGGGTTCTTGAGGAAGCTCCTGGCAGGAAGGGGAGAATTAACTGCCCTGGTAGGTTACCCTGGGCGGCTGGAACCTGCCCCCGGAGAAGAGGGCAGAAGCTCTTTGTTCCAGCGTTGACGGTGCTGACAAGTGAAGTGCCTGGGAGCCCAGGCCTCCTGAGGTAGACCACCTTTCCCTTCCCATCCCAGGAGACCAGGAGAGGCTTCTTCCTCTCTTGCTGGCTGGGCAGCCACTAGATGCCTGGCTTTCCCAGGAGTCAGCTCCTGTGAGCCTGCGTCCCAGGTGGCACTGACCCCACAGCCTGCTGGCTCCCTTTGCCCATCGGAAAGCATCAAATAACCCTGCCTGACCCTATGAACTGCCCTTCCACTCCGCCCAGTGCCTTAACTCCGCCTGGCAGCGCGCTTGGTTAGGTGCCTTGCGGTGGACAGGTGGCAGCGCCAGCTGGACCTGTTTGTGGCCCTGCATGCCAGGGCTTCCTTGGAGACAGCTCAGTGCTCCTCCACACCAAAACCTCACTTTATGGGGGAGGAGTTGGAGACTCCTTCCTCCTTGGGCTGCCTGGAGGTGGGGCGAGGCTCCAGCTGGCCTTGGCACTGTTCTTGGCCATCTGGGGCCCCTGCTCCCAACTCCATGTTGTCAGCCCAGGTCCTGGGCCTGGCCTGCTGCTTTCCCCTTCAAGGCCTCTGCCAGCCCCTCCCCAGGTGTATCTTTCCCTGGCATTCTCCTTCCCTACCAGTGGCCCTTGTGCTCCCCAGACCTGGAGTACCCCTGCTACCAGGGTTGTCCCTGGCAGGAAGAGCAAGCTCCTCCTTCAACACTCTGCCACATGCAAAATAGAGAACCAGAATACCAGCTGGTCATGTTGCAGGCTCTTTCTCTACCCAGTGCATGGGCTCCTGCCCCAGGAGGCGTCCTGACCCAGCTCACCAAGGAACAGACCCCATGACGCCCTGGCTGAGGCTCATCTGTGCCCCTTCCTGCTGGCTTTGCTGGGAGCACACCGCTTTGTCTCTCTGAGCCCGTTTCCCAGCCACACAATGGGGGACAGCAGATGCTTAGGGGCTGTTGGCTTCAGAACTGAATGACATAAAGAATGGGAAGGCTCCCTCCTGAGTCATGCTCCCAGCACAGCCCCCCGCTCCGCACACTGAGGGAGTAACCTGGAATCGAGGCACGGAGCTGGCTCAAGGAAAGTTCTGGGTACCGATTAGCTAATATTGTTTCTGATCTCCATTCCCCACCTCCAGGGACATGGGCAGGTCCATTCCCTCTGCCCCCTTTTCTGTGCGATTCTGAGAATGTTGGCCAGTTCCCTGCCTGGCCTCTAGTGCCCCCCGGGTTTAGGAGGCACCAACTAGAAGGTGCCTGCACTGAGTGAGGGGCAGGTTAGGAGTGAACTGGAAAAACCCTCTGTGTGCTGGGCTCTGTGGTGGGCATGGCAAGTCCATGCCCCTCTTTGCCCCCTGTATCCCCATTTGCAACATGGGACACATGGCCCTTGGGAATAGCAAGGCTCTGCCCATCCCTGGAGCCTGGTGCTGGTGTGAGCCAGGGTCCTGGGCATGGAGTTGCCTGTCTTCTGACAAGCCGTGTCTCTCCAGAGCAGGACAGGCTTCTTTGGATTTGGAGCTCCTAGACAGGACATCTGTCCTCTCCAGAATGAAGGTCTTCTTGGCGGTGCTGCTGGCTGCCCTTCTGGGTGTGGAGCGAGGTGAGATCCTTCGGGACCCCAGACCTTTGGACAGCTGTGCCCTCCACCTGGAATCCCTCTCCCCCTTCTCCCCTGAGCAGATGCCCTGGGGTCCTTCCAGGCCAGCTCCCATGTGACCCTCCTGGTCTCTCTCTCTCTCCCCAGTGAAGTGAAGTGAATCACTTGGCTGTTCCCACTGGAGGTCTCAATCCTGGCCCAGCCACACTGTGGTCACCATGTGTTTGGGTGTCAGCTGAGCTGCTTGATGGCCAGGGTCTGGCGTCATTGTCTTTCCTTGGTCTCCAGCGCAGGGCCTAGCTTACAATAGTTTCTCAATGAATGCCTGCAAACGATTGGGTTTGAGTGCCAGGGTCAGGCCTGGGAGTGGACACTGGAGGCTTCCCCAGGCATGACACAGGTATCACCTCCCCCGGCAGCCCACTCGCTGATGTGCTTCTCCTGCAAGAATCAGAACAGCAACTGGTACTGCCTGAAGCCGACCATCTGCTCTGACTCGGACAACTACTGTGTGACCATGTCTGCCGCTGCTGGCATTGGTGAGTGCTGAAACGGGGCCCAGAGCCTGCTGTCCCTGCCTGGCCACCTCCCCAACCACGGCCAGGCTGTCTCTCCTCACAACCTTGTTTTCCCCCACAGGGAAGGTCGTGGACTTCGGCTACAGCCTGAGCAAAGGCTGCTCCCCGATCTGTCCTGGCCCAAGTGTCAATATCGGTGTGGCGTCCGTGGGCACCCACTGCTGCCAGAGCTTCCTGTGTAATTTCAGCGCAGCCGACGGTGGGCTGCGGGCCAGCACTGTCCTGCTGTCCCTGGGGCTGCTGCTCAGCCTGCTGCCAGCCCTGCTGCGGCCTGGCCCCTGACCACTCGGACCCGTGCCCCCACCCCTAGCTCAGGAAGGAAAGCCCAGCCCCTCCCAGACTCCTCACCGTGCCTGACACCCTTGCTTGGCCCCAGGGTCAGGCCCACCCCCTACACTTGCCCCAGCCCCCGTCCAGGTGGGGTCAGCTACCCTCACTTTCAGGGACAGTGATGTGACCTTCCTCAGGGGACTGGGGAAGGGACGAGGATGTCCCTGGAGTCTTAGGGTGCTGGGGTCAGGACTGAGTCCTGTGGACATACGGGACCCTTCCTAAGCCCCAGGCCCTGGCGGCCCTCAGGTCGGCTGCACCAGATGGGGTGCCCATGAGTGTGGGGGGCTGTGGTCGTGGGTGGGTCTTGGGCTCTGCAGGTGTGAGTGAGGCTGTGTTTAGGGGAGGAAGGGTGGGAGCAGCCTGCAGAGCCCCAAGCCCACAGAGCCCCTTCCCTGGCATTGCTGTGCCCACACTGCACTCCTTTGAGGGCACCCCCTGCAAGGTGGGGCTTCCTCTGCTTCCCAGTCTAGGCTCCCACCCCTAAATCGACCAGCCCTGCCTGCCCCCTTCCACCCCAACTGGAGCCCTCCTGCTGCTTTGGTGCCTCAAATAAACACATGTCCCCACCCCTTCTTGCTCTGGGTGTGGCTGCCTCCCTGCCTGGGAGCCCCCTCTTAGCAGGGTCCCAATGGGGAAGGGAAGAGCAGAGAGCCGAGGTTCAAGGGGCCTGGGGGTCCTCTGTGGCACAGTCCCAAACTGAGGCCCACTTGGGGCCCTGGGGGAGGAGGAGAGGCCCCTCAGCTCCCATCCAGCTGCTCACAAGGTGTAGAAGGGCACCCCCCTGCTGTGTTTTGCACTTTCTCCTCCCCAGGCTGGGCAGGTCAAGGGAGCATGCATGTGGGGCGGGGCAGCAACCAGGGTGCTAGGACTTGGAAACAGGGTACTTGGGCCAGCTGGGGTGGGAGGGTGGGGTGGGGGGGTCAGGACCAGACCTATGGAGTTCAGTGGGTGGGTGAGTGGTGCCCGTCCCAGGGCCTGTGGGAGGAACAGGGGCTCCCACACAGGATGGGTGGGCACTGGCTGGGCCGGGCAGCCCTCCCTAGCCTGTCCCTTCCCAGGACTGGCAGGCCTGTCACTGCTCATGTCCCCTTTGCAAGCCACATTGTGGTTTGAACTTGAACTGACAAGGAGGGGACCCAGGACAGCATCTGCACTCAGGGTGTTTGGGGTATTGTGCTCAGCCCAGAACACTCCTTGCTTTGGGCTGGTGAGAAAACAAGAACAAGGAATGTGTGAAACAGGCTCTTCTTGGTCTGGTGCTCTGTGTAAGTTGAGTCATTTATTTCTCTGGACATTCCCAAGTGTCCACGATGGTGGAAAGGAACCTGGCAGGGTCTGATCCGGAGGCTCCCAGCCCGGTTGTCCCAGGCTGGCCGGGGGCAGTGCTGTGTGTGTCAGGGTCATTGTCTAGCACGGTGGAGGTTCAAGATTCCAGCCCCCACCAGCTAATGATGGTCAGGTCTGTCTTCTGGGGTCCCTCTGAAACAGGTGAATGCAGTGTCATTATTGCCATCCCAGGGGGACATGACTGGGACTCAGCCAGCCAGCACACTGTGACCAAGTGCTAGTGCCCTGGCTGAGTCAGAGGGAGCCACAGCCCCCCAGCACCACAGCAGGGGAACGGGCCAGCCACAGGAAGCCAGCAGACCCGAGTGGAGGATCCGGAAGCACACAGCGCTGTGTGACCCTCTGCAGGTAGTGAAAACACTTGATTTGTGTGAGCGCGTTGGTCCAGCATGAGGAAGTGAGGAAAAGAGAAAGAACAGAGGGTGGAAATCAGGCGGCCCTTGAAAGAGCTCCAGACGCTGTGGCCGGTGGGATCAGTGTTGCGGTGTCTGGGTCCCAGCGTGGAAGGCTCTCACAGCGCTGCTCACTCGACATAAATTGCAAGGGTCTTTACTGGAGGGACAGGGACCAGGGAACCCTGGTTGGGGGTGGTAAGAACCTGCACCCAAAAGCTGTTGCTAGGAATTTGGATTCGATTCCAAGGACACTGGAGCCACAGGGGGCACAAGCAGTGACAGGAATTTCTGTAACAAATGCTCCCTTCCTGGTAATGCTAGTTTATACTTCCATCTCTGGGCATTTCCTGCTACTTTCCAGGTGATATTATTCGTTGTTTCTCTTCTCACCACACTGAGAGGTGAGTAGGGTTATCCCATTTTACAGAAGGGAAAACTGAGGGTCGAGCTGAAGCCACTTGCCCTACTGGGGTCTGTGACCCTCAGGGCTGTGTTCCCTCTGCTCTGTTGGAGGGCAAAGTCCTTTCAGGGCTGAGGCCAGTCAGAGGCAGCCCTGACCTCCTGGGGCCACTGGTGGTCTTGCCTGGTCCCCGCTGCCCCTCCCTGGGGAGGTGGGAGGCCTAGAGAGGGCAGGTGGTGCCAGCAGCAGAGGGAGCCTGGGGGGAAGGGGAGGAGTGCAGGACGTTGAGTTTCCATTTCCTGAAGCCTGGGGGAGGGAGGGGGGATGTGGAGGGGTGCCAAGGTGGGGCTTTGGGGGAAGGCAAGAAGGGGAGGAGCCCAGGGCGCTGAGTTTCTTTTTCCTAAAGCTGAGGGAGGACGGGTAGGGAGGGAGGCCTGTGGGGAGGGGAGAGGAAGGGCCGCCCTTCTCGGGCACTGGGTCTGGACCCTCCCCTGCCCTGGGGCCCTCCCAGGCCCAGCCCACACTGCTCAGCGGCTGGGACCTACTGGCTCAACGCCCAGGTGCAAGGGCCGCCCTCCACTTCTCTGCTGCCAGACTCGGCTCCCTGCTTCCCGGCATCTGCCCGCAGATGTGAATGGAGGGCGGGTGGCGGTCCTGGTGCTGGACCCCTGCCGGGTTTCCAGCTGCTCTGTGCTCCTGAGGAAGCCTCTGGGGGTCAGGCCCAGGGAGGGCCCTGTGCCCCTTCCCCAGATCCACAGGATTTGCCCCTGCACAGCCCTATCCCTGCCAGCTTGCTGGCCTGGGCCCCTCCCTCAGGTCCCCTGGAAACCTGGTGGCCACTGCCTAGCCTGGTCCTGCGGTGTCCCAGCCTCCTGGGTCTTCTCAGTCCCCTCCTGAGTCCACACAGGGCTGGGGAACCCACACCCCTCTTTTCTCCTCCCCCCTGCCAAGCCCCACACAGCAAGTCTTCCCGGGGCACAGAGTGCCAAGACCATCCAGGCTGCTCCTGGACCTCAGGGGCTGGTGGTTGCACACTCCTGGCTGGAAAAAGCCCACAGGCTGGGGGCTGCCTGGGGAAGGCCCCCTTCTCTGAACCTTACCCTGGGGACCTTGCTGGGGCCCCTTGAAGGCCACAAGCCAGACCCCGCTGCCGTCACTGGTTGTAACCTGTGATTGTGCACCTGGGGGTCCCCCTGGAGAAACCTGAAGGGAGTAGAACAAAGTCCTTGGGTCTTAGAAGGTATTTGTTGTCTGGGCCAGCAGGTGACAAGGCTGCATGGGGGAGGCGTGGAGCAGGTTCCCACAGCTCCAGGCTGTGGGGGGCTGTAAATTGCAGAGAGCATCCTGTCTCAGGGAAGTCCTTGCGTGGCCTCAGGCTGATGGGAAGCTGAGCCCTGGACCGGCAGCACCCTGCTCTCTGTAACCTAGCCACCTGGGGTGGACAGGGCCGAAGATGAGCAGGGAGCCCCCCAGCCAGGCCCCAGAGGCCGAGCCCCACTCCCTGGCAGAGATTCTTTTCACAGCAGGTCACACTCAGCTTTTCAAACTTCAAGTCAATCTGTCCATCCTCCCTTTCTGTGGGGAAAGACTCCAAGGACACATGGAGAGATGCTATCATAGTCTGCACACACCAAGGGCCACAACCCTTGCTAATACAGCTGATCTTCCTCCCTGTGGGCAAGAGAGGAGGAGGCGCCACTGGAGGCCCTGAGGCCGTGCTGAGTCTGGGACCAGTGGGATCGAGGTCCCTGAGCCCTGCCACAGCCCTGACCTTCCACTGGCTGGGCCCTCAATGCAGAGCCCACACCTGCCCCTCACCACCTGCAGACTCTCCCCACTTGTGGCTCTCCAGCGCAGTATCAGCAACCACAGAAGGTGCTGGGGTGGAGGGCAAACTTCCTCCACCCTCTGAAGGTTCTGGAAAAATCAACTCACAAAAGGCAGATTAATTGGAGGAAAGACATGCACATTCATTTAACATGTACACAGAAACCTTCAGAATGAAGACGGAAAGACACAGGAAACTGTCCATTTTATGCTTAGGTTCCACAAAGCATCCACAGCCGTGCAGAAACCTTGCACAAAAGGGTATGACCTAACGCTAGCAGACTGAGTGGGGAACCCAGCAGGGCCTGGCTGTCTGGATTCTTGGGCTCCCTCAGCAGCATCCTTTCTCCTGGGAGGGGGGCAGGACCCTCTCTGGAATGGGAGTCTCATGACCTACAGTCAAACAGGGTAGGTCAGATGATTTCTTTATGGTCAGTTTTTACAGAAATAGGGTGGAGGGAAAGTTGGTAATATTTTTAGGTTTTATGGTTGCCTTTGGGGAAAAGGGGCTCCCTTGGGAAAGAGGGTTTCTAGTTTCCATGGCGGCCTCCAGAGAGAATGGGACTGAGAGATAGGAGGGTATAAGTTCAGAGTCCTTGGCTTCTGAGGCCTTCTTTCTGGGGTATTGTTTTTCTGAGTCCCAACAAAGGACAGCTTTGAGCCTCTATGGGACAGTGGCGCGGTGGCAGCAGCAAGGGTCCAGGGCATCAGAGCGGTGAAAGCACTCAGTGGCCACACGGGGCCGGGTGGGAGGACACAAGTCGGGGCCGGAGGCTGGCAGGGTGGGTTCCAGTCCATCATCAGCATGGGCAGAAGGCCCCTCACTGGGTGCCTGGGTGGTAGGATGGGGGGCTCTTGAAGCTCATTGAGCCCTCAGAAGTGTGGGCAGTGGGTCCTCCTGGCATCTGGAGCCCCTGGCGTCAGGGGCGCTCGCTCCTACGTTCACGCATACCCCGTCCTTGCCCCTGCACCCCGCCCCTACCCAGCACCCCAGCTTCACCTGCGGCAGTGCAGTGAGGGCGGGGGCTTTCCCCTGGGGAGGCGGGGAGGAAGGACACCTGACAGGGAGAAATTTTACTCACTGGCTCCCAGGGGAGGAGGGTTCTGGGCTCTGGAGCCTTTGAGTTTCAGCTTCCTGGTGCACTGCAGTGTTGAAAGCAGGCGAAAAAAGCGGCTGTGAGATTCCGAGGTCCTGCCTTGGGCCAGGCGCTCCCTGCAGGAAGAGGGCCTCCTGCCGAGCCCCCTGCAGCAGGCCACTGTGCAGGAGGAGCCTAGGAGGGCTAGGAGGGCGAAGCTGAGTCAAGCTCCAGCACTGAGACCCTGGGCCAGCCACCCCGGCTTCCTGCGTGCAGGGGCCAGGCTGTCAGGAGGCAGAAACACTTGTGACAGGATGGGTGGCATGGGAGTGCCCTAGAGGAGGCCGGGACAGAGGCTCAGGTGCCCCCTTCCACATGGCCTGTCCCTCCCAGTCAGTGCCTCTGCCCGTCCCCAACGCACCCAGTCCCACACTGGGTTCTCCAGCGAGAATCAGAAGACAGGAGATGGGCCAGGTGGGCCACACCGGAAGCGGCAGGGGTGACTGCAGACTCCCACTCAGGGGCTGGACGGAGGGAAGGGAGGGCTGTCTGGGATGAGGGGACAGGACCCTCGATAAAGAAGACAGATAAAGAGGGCAGAGCTGCATAAAGGAGGGTCATATCCCCGGGGCCTGGACCCTTCCACATGGTAGAATTAGGATTGGACCCTTGGGGGTCCCAGGCCTGGCAGTGAAGCCCCTGCATGCAGCTCCTCCCGCCCAGGTGGGGCGGAGGCACCTCGTGATGCATGGAGAGGGCAAGGGCAGAGCGGGGCATCGGGTGCAGAGACCCCCTGCTGACTCGGGGCAGGCCCAGACCTGCAGAGACCTGACTGCCCGCCAGGCACCGCCCCCGAGCACAGGCTGGTAAGACCTGACCAGGCAGTGCCAGCCGGCCTGTGGCAGGTCCGGCCACGTTGCTCAGGTGTCCCTTGTGTAAATGGCCTGTTCCATGTCCTGATTACGGTTGAGCTGGACATAATACCAGGTAACAGAGGAGTTAAAATAGGGTATTGCTGAGGAGATCAAGTCTTGTAGTGTTGTATTTTTGAAATATATTTTTTACCCTGACCCTCAATAAGAAATGTATTTTACATGGCAGTCAGAACACATACATACCAGAGAGGTATGTATGTTTTGTGCTTGTCTATGTACAACTGCAGTAAGAGTTTCTGTAAGCAACAGTTATCCTTATGTCATGTGATGAACTGAAGTTCTTTGTTTTATTTGAGAAAGTGTAGGCTGATCCCACTCCATAGCTTTCACACCCTCTAATGCAGACAGTTCGCAGCTAAAAAAGACACAAGTGCGTCCTTTCCATTTTCTTGCCTCCCAGCCACTATTCCACCTGCAGAGGCCAAGGAGAATCGTCTGGGAGAGTGAGCCCCCCCTCGTGGGAGAAGTCTGGGTTCCTGCCTTCCCTCGCACACAGCAGAGGGACCTGTGGGAAATCCATCTGGTGGATTCCTCCTCTTGATGCCCTGACTCATACTCAAAAATAGAAAAGTTAGGCTGGCCACGGTGGCTCATGCCTGCAATCGCAGCACTTTGGGAAGCTGAAGTGGGAGGACCGCTTAAGGCCAGGAGTTCGAGACCAGCCTGGGCAGCATAGCAAGACCCTGTCTCTCTCGGGCTCATTCAGATTCCAGAGAACACTTAATCTCTGTCACAGGATCCATTCATCCTCCCTAGTGATCTCTTATTGCCCCTCAACAGAATTCCTCTCCTCCCCCTCCCATACCTGCTTGGCCAGGATGGTGTATAAGCTTCCGAACCCCACTGGGGGGTAATCACTGTGGTTCCCCTGCCCCACCCCATGTACATGGTGATAAGTTGTATACCTTTTCTCTAATTAATCTGCTTTTTGTGATTGGTTTTTATCAAACCTTCAGGGGAAGTCTTTCCTTTGGTCCCTACAAGACTTATCTTCATATATTAAAAAAAAAGATTCAACGTTAATGAATGAAGCGTTCATCACAGGAAGTTATAGAAAGAATAGTAAAGTGAATCCAAAAAATGTAGAAGAAAGGAACTGATAAAAGTGAAAGCAGAAATGAATGATACATGTGTGCAATTCATCTTCAACCAAAATAGTTGCTTCTTCCCAAAAACTAGTACCATGGGTAGCTGGTGAGAGACCAGACGAGAGAGAGAGAAATACCCGGAACAGCAACGGGGCAATCAGGATTGACAGAGGTTTCAAACATCGTAGAGGGTATCACTAACAACTCTAGTGGGAAAATTTTGAAAATTGCAATGAGAAAGTTCAATTATTTATTAAAGTTTATAAAAAGTGACACAATGAAAAATAGAAAACACAAATAGCTGTTATTTAAAAATCTATTTTACTCTGAAATAATTCCAGAATCACGGGAAGTTGCGGAGACAGCCCAGAGAAGTCCCAAACCCCCTTCACCCAGTTGCCCCCATCAGTTGCATCTTCCATTCCATAGGACAATATGACAGCCAGGAAACTGACACTGGTATGACGTGTGTCCAGTTCCACGTCATTGCGTTACACATGTGGAGTTCACGTAGCCACCACCCGCTTCAGTATGTAGAACTGTCCCATCCCACGAAGATCGCTCCCCTGGCTGCGCCTTCGTGGACACGTCCACCCTCCCACTCCGCACACCACGAACTCCTGGCAGCTTCCAAACTGTTCTGCACTGCTGCAGTTTTGCCACGTTGAGGATGTTACTTGAATGCAGTCATACAGGAGGTGGCGTTGGAGGCTGACCTTTTCCACACGCACACTGCCCTGGAGAACCCTCTGAGTTGTGTCTTTACGTTGAGTAGGGTTCCGTGGTGTGGCTGCATCACACTTTGCTTTATCTTTTACCTATTAAAGGATTGTTTCCACTTTTGGGCTACTACAAACAAAGCTGCCATAAACAATCGTGTACAGTTTTTTGTATGTGCACATAAATTCTCATTTCTCTGGGTTAAATTTCCAGAATTGCAATTGTTGGGTCTTATGGTCAAGCTTATGCTTAGTTTTAAAAGAAAATGCCAAATTCTTCCAGAGTGGTTGTACTGCTTCGCATTCCCACCAGCAACGTGTGAGTGGTCCAGGCTCCGCACTTCCTCACCAGCACACAGAGTGGCCGCTGTTGTTTTTTTTTTTTTCGAGACAGGGTCTCGCTCTGTTGCTCAGGCTAGAGTGCCGTGGCGTCAGCCTAGCTCACAGCAACCTCAAACTCCTGGGCTCAAGTGATCCTCCTGCCTCAGCCTCCCAAGGAGCTGGGACTACAGGCATGGGCCACCATGCCCGGCTAATTTTTTCTATATATATTTTTAGTTGTCCAGCTACTTTCTTTCTATTTTTAGTAGAGACAGGGTCTTGTTCTTGCTCAGGCTGCAGCCACTGTTTTTTATTTCAGCCATTCTGATGGGTGCGTGGTGCCACCTTGTCGCAGGGTTAACTTGCCTTTTCCTCGTGGTTCATGATGTTGGACAGCTCTTCCTGTGCTTGTTATCTGTATGTCCTCTTCAGTAAAAAGTTTCTTCATGTTTTTTGACGATTTTCTAACTGAATTGTTGGAGGTTTTTTTTCCCCCCAGCTCTTCAGTTTGGAGAGTATACATAAAAACTATGTAACTATTTGTCCCCTCCAGAACTCATGTTGACATTTAATTCCCAGGGGGGTAGTATTGAGAAGTGAAGTCTTTAAAAGGTGACTGGGTCATGAGGACTCTGCTCTCATGAATGGATTAATCCATTCATAGATTAATGGGTTATCACGAGAGCAGGACTGGTGGATTTACAAGAAGAGGAAAAGAGACCTGAGCCAGCACGCTCCACCCCCTGGCCATGTGACTGCCCTGTGTCCCCTGGGGACTCTGCAGAGAGGCCTCACGTGATGCAGCCCCTCCTCCTTGGGCTGCTCAGCTCCATAACTGTAAGAAGTAAATTCCTTCTATTTATAAATTGCCCAGTTTCATGTATCCTGTTATAAGCAACAGAAAAGAGACTAAGAGCTATATTTAGATATTAGTTCTTTGCCAGATACGCGGTTTGCAAATATTTCTCCCAGTCTACACCTTGCCTTTTCATCCTCTTACAGGGTCTTTCACGGTGCAAACGATTTTCATTCTGATAAAGCCCAATTTATCACCTTTTTTTCTTTTATGGATCGTGCTTTTTCTTTTTTGGATCAAGTGTAAGAATTCTTCACTAAGCCTTAGGTCCTGAAGATTTTGCCTTATGCTTTCTCCTAAACAGTTTAATAGTTTAGCATTTTACATTTAAACCTCCGAGCCATTTTGAGTTAATTTTTGTGTAAGTTATGAGGTTCAGGTTGAGGTACTTGTGGATATCCATTGTTTAAGCACCGTTTGTTGGAAAGACTCTCCTTCCTCCATTAAAGTGCTTTTGCACTTTTGCCAAATATCAGTTGCCTGGACTTCTGTGGGGCTATTTCTGGGTGGTTTGCTCTGTCCCAATGGTCTATGTTTCTGTCCCACTGGCAAGACCACACTGTCGTCACTACTGTAGCTATACAGCAAGTCTTGAAACTAGGCAGACTAATTTCTCCCATTTTATTCTTTTTTTAGTATAAAGTTGTTTTAGTTATTCTAATTCTTCTGTCTTTTCATGTAAATTTTAGAAATATCTTATTTGTACATAGAAAGAATCTTACTGGGCCTTTGATAGGGATTGCATTAAGAGTATACACCAACTTGGAGAAAATAGACATTTTTACAATGTCGAGTCTTCCAATCTGCTAATAGTCTGTATCTCCATCTATGTAGGTTTTATTTTTTTCAACAGCATTTATAATTTTTAGCACACAGATCCTGTACATATTTTGTTAAACTTATACTTAAGCATTTCATTTTCTTTGGCATAGATGCAAATAGTATTGTGACTCATTTCTGTTTCCATATGCTCATTGTGAATAAATAGAAACGTGATAGATTTTTGTGTTGATCTTGTATCCTGTGACATTGTCGAAATTATTACTTCTAAGAATTTTTTGATAGATTTTTTGGGATTTTCAACATAGACAATTATGCCATCTGCAAATAGGCACAGTTTTATGTTTTCTTTCCAGTCTATATGTCTTTTATTTCTTTTTCTTGCCTTGTTACACAAGCTTGAACTTCCAGTACCTTGTTGAATAAGGTAGCAAGAGGGAACATTCTTGCTTCATCCCTTGCCTTGGTAGGAAAGCAGACAGTCTTTATCATAAAGTGTCATGGTAGTTGTAAGGATTTGGTAGATGTCATTTACTTATTTATTTATGTTTTGAGACAGATCTCACTCTGTTTCCCGGGCTACAGTGCTGTGGCATCAGCCTAGCACACAACAACCTCAAACTCCTGGGCTCAAGTGATCCTCCAGCCTCAGCCTCCCGAGTAGCTGGGACTACAGGCACGTGCCATCATGCTGGCTAATTTTTTTTTTCTATTTTTTGTAGTCTGGCTCATTTTTTTTTTTGAGGCAGAGTCTCACTGTGTTGCCCGGGCTAGAGTGCCGTGGCATCATCCTAGCTCACAGCAACCTCAAACTCCTGGGCTCAAGCAATCCTTCTGCCTCAGCCTCCCGAGTAGCTGGGACTACAGGCATGCGCCACCATGCCCGG
>CAUYRB010062983.1:0-89915 GCA_963574695.1 Propithecus perrieri
GCGGGCGGATTGTTTGAGTTCAGGAGTTCGAGACCAGCCTGAGCAAGAGCGAGACCCCATCTCTACTAAAAATAGAAAGAAATTAATTGGACAACTAAAAATATGTAGGAAAAAAAAAAGAAAATTAGTTGAGCGTGGTGGTGCATGCCTGTAGTCCCAGCTACTTGGGAGGCTGAGGCAGGAGGATCACTTGAGCCCAGGAGTTTGAGGTTGCTCTGAGCAAGGATGACGGCACGGCACTCTAGCCTGGGCAACAGAGTGAGACTCTGTCTCAAAAAAAAAAAAAATAATAATAATGTATGTGTGCATTTTTTGAAATTAGTTTTTATAATAAGAGGAAGGATATTACCTCTTTGGTATCTTATCAAAAACAGACATTCCTCTCATTAATTCTACTGAAATTTTTTAAATCTCGCTTTCTTTTTCCTTCTTTTCTCCTTCTCTTTCTCCCTCCCTTCCAGAATTGGTTATGCCAGAATGTTTGGGGAGCCAAAATGTTTATCAAGTATTAGTGCCATTAGGGGCCTATCTCTGATGCAAATTAGAGAAATGTGTTTGGTAACAGGGGTTACCTGTTAGTTATAAATGAATGAAGTCATTTAGAGTTGTAAAAGATCTAGGCTTTTAAAGTATCATCTGATTTCAGATTAATTTATTACTGTTGTCAGCCTTATGGACAAAACCACTTTATTCATCATAAATTGGCTTACTTAACTCATTAACGGGTTTTTATTTGACCACTGTAGTTTTAGTTCCTCCTTTCTTATTCTAAAGCAGTTGTTCACACATTTTGGGTTCCAGAACCCTTCGAGAATCTGATGAAAGTTATAAACTTTTCTCCCAGGCAGGTAAGTACTCATCTAAAATATAGATTTTAGGTTAAGAACCCAAGCCGAAGGAGGTTTTCATTTCTTCTCTAAATCTTAATTGTTACTTTCTTATGAAATGAAATACTATATTTTAATTCTCAAACTATGGTAAACTCTGGATACCAAAGCCTCCAAAGAAAACAAGAATAAAATTAGTTACCAGTCTTTTTTTAAACTAAATTTTTAACTAAGTTTACTAAATTTTTTAGCTGGATTGAATGAATGTGTCAGTTAAGATGCTTTTTACTGTGAGTACCAGAAAACCTAGTTCAAAATGGCTTCGAAAATAAAACAGTAGGGAAAGTTTATTTCCCATAAAAATAAGTCCTGGAGGTAAGGAGTCCTCTTTTTTCTGTAAGAGCAAGGAAGCCTTCTCATAAACCCTCAATCCCCATTGTGGCCAGGATGACATCCTATGCCCTTCCTAAACCAGTTATTGGCAAGAGAACGGGATTAAAGTGATGTACATGATAAAGCTTCCAAAGTCAAGGCAAGGCTGGAGGAATAGAAACAAAATCAGGCCCCACTAGTAAGGAGGCAATGATACCAGCCAAATAATTGATTTTGGCACTGAATAAGCAAAGTAAAACTATCATTTAAACATATTTCTAGAAGGACAAATATATGTGGGCAAAAAAAAAAGGTTTTTTAAAAAAACAAATTTTGTACATTTTGAAAACAAGGAATTTATAAAGCTGAAAGCTAGCATATTTAACAATTGGTTTTCCATGGAAGGAAATAGATTTGCGTTTATCCTAACCATTTCTAATAAGTAATGTATAAAATATTTTCACTTATATTTTTTAAATTATCATAAGGGCTAAATGACATTGGTATAACAAATAATAAAAGTCTTACGTTTTGTGTACTTCTTAAGTTAAAGTGTGAAATTGTGTCTGTTAAGCTGCTATAAAGCGTATTGCTTTATTTTTTAGTTTTCCACCTACTTCCCTGGATACTTTGATGGTCAGTACTGGCTCTGGTGGGTGTTCCTGGTTTTAGGTAAGTGCTTTTAACATAAGAAAAGGAGAAGAATTTACTTTTAATAAAGCCTCATTTCAGTCACTATATATTAATTATCAATAATAAGTATAATTTTTTAAATGTTTCCTTCTTAAAGATTAGTCTATTCTTACCGTCAAAGAAACTTACACATTAATAAAAAATTCCTTTGTGGTAGTAGGTTTTCCCTAACCTGTGCATGTATACTACTCCTCCATGTGATCAATGGGGTATACTGATGAGAAGACTCTATAGTCTGTGGATTTTTTCTTCTTGTGAGTTATTGCCACAAAGCATTTATAAACTTAACTCCAAACTGCATATTATAGACATACTGTAACCAACTGGACTAACTCGTAAGTTTATGTGGCCCATCTTTGGTTGAATCTATCGGTGTAAAACAGAAAATGTATAGCCTTGCTAGGCGTAACTTCTAAAAGAACTATTGGGTTTCCAGAATTCTTTAGTTCACCATTGCTGAGAATAAGAATTATTTTACAATGGGGAAGAGGCTCTTTATTTATTTTTAAATTTTATTTATTTATTATTTTCAGAATATTACAGGGGTACAAACATTTTGGTTACATGAATTGCTTTTGTACAATTTGAATCAAAGTTATCAGTGTGCCCATCACCCAGATAGTGTGCATTGTATTCATTAGGTGTGTGTTTACCCAACCCCTTCTCCCCCCTCCCACCTGCTTGATTTCCGTTGAGTTTTTACTAACCATATGTGTACATGAGTGTTGATCAATTAGTTCCAATTTAATAGTGAGTACATGTGGTGTTTGATTTTCCATTCTTGCTATACTTCACTTAGAAGAATGGTCTCCAGTTCCATCCAGGGTGTTACAAAAGAAAATCATAGCAACAACAAAAATAAACAAATGGGACCTTATTAAATAAAAAAGCTTTTTCACAGCCAAAGAAACAATCAATAGAGCAAATAGACAGCCTGCAGAATGGGAGAAAATATTTGCATGCTATACATCTGATAAAGGGCTAACAACCAGAATTTACAAGCAAATCAACAAGGAAAAAATCAAACAACCCCATTAAAAAGTAGGCAAAAGACATGAACAGAAACTTTTCAAAAGAAGATAGACTAATGGGCAATAAATATGAAAAAATGCTCAAGGTCTCTAATCAGGGAAATGCAAATCAAAACCACAATGAGGGCCAGCGGGGCATGGCTCACGCCTGAAATCCTAGCACTCTGGGAGGCCGAGGTGGGTGGATCATTTGAGCTCAGGAATTTGCGACTAGCCTGAGCAAGAGTGAGACCCCGTCTCTACTAAAAATGGAAAGAAATTAGCTGGACAACTAAAAATATACAGAAAATATTAGCCAGGCATGGTGGCGCATGCCTGTAGTCCCAGCTACTCGGGAGGCTGAGGCAGAAGGATTATTTGAGCCCAGGACTTTGAGGTTGCTGTGAGGTAGGCTGATGCCATGGCACTCCAGCCTGGGCAACTGAGTGATACTGTGTCTCAAAAAAAAAAAAAAAAACAACAGTGAGGTAATCACCTACCACCCCTGAGAATGGCTTCTATCAAAAAGTCTCAAAACAACAGATGCTGGTGTGGATGTGGAGAGGAAGAGGCTTTTTAAAAAAATTCCTACCACATATTTCATGTTGTTGATCTTCAGATTGTATTTTTTACTCTAAATATTTATTTTAAAATCTTCTCAATGTCTTAGGTAATGCCCTTTAAAAATCTAATGTCCTAGACATTAGAGCAAAGAAATGGACATTGGGTGAGTTATTTTAATGTTGGCTGCTTCGTTATTTGTAAAGAAAATGTATACGTTACAGTAAGAGAGCACACTGTCACTGCTGTCATTTCCACAGAACAACAGCAGGGCCATCTTGTGGCTGTTAAAGGTGATGTGATTGCCTCACTGTGCTTCTGTGACATCCCTTTCTTCTATCTCCTGTTTTGGGCCTTTTTGTTGCTTCCTTAGTTAAGATCCTTGGTGGCGGTACTCTTAATGGGTCTGGCTAGCACATCCTAGCACCCATGCCCAGTCAGTGCTTAGTAGATTCAGGATCTGCCTTGCCGCGGCTGACAGAGCCATGCGTTGCTGACCTTAAATTTTACTTAAAAAAAACTGGCCAGGTGTGGTGGCTCATGTCTGTAATCCCAGCATTTTGGGAGGCTGAGGTTAGAGGAGTGCTTGAGCCCAGGAGTTTAAGACCAGCCTGGGCAACATAATGAGACCTCATCTCTACAAAAAAAAAAAAAAAAATTAAAAATTAGCCAGGTGATGTGTGCCTGTGATCGTAGCTACTTGGGAGGCTGAGGCAGGAAGATTGGTTGAGCCCAGGAGTTCAAGGCTGCAGTGAGCTATGATTGTGCCACTGCACTCCAGTCTGGGTGACAAAGTGGGACCCTGTCTCTTAAAAACAAGAAAAACAAAAATCATCCATCACAGCATTCTCCCACCACTAGATGATAAATAACATCATCTACTCCACTATTGGGCATTGGAATTCTAAGAAAAAAAGAAATAGTGATTTTTTCCCCTCCCTTGATTATTGAGAAGTTTAACAATAAAAATGACCTACAGAATAACTTAGGAGGAATAATTAGTTCCTTGGCTTGCTTATTTTCTAAACTGTACCTTTTAGGAAAATGCTGACCACCCCTCTTCCCCAATGCCTAAAGTCAAATCTAATCCTAATGGACCAAAGAAGAGCCCTTAAGCATGTTTTCAGATTGGCCATTTATGGCGTAAATAATTTAAAGAAATTTAATGGATTGATTTCCTTTGTATGTTACAGTTTCACGGGAGAGGGATTTATAATACTTTATCATTGATCATGTTTGCTAGGTACCATTTACTTACAAGCAAAAAAGTGGTAAGACTTTGGCTACATCTCTGTGATCCAATGGATGGGTCATTTTTGCAACTTCTTTTTTGAAGGAAACCAGTTTTTTGGGGTTTTCTCCTATGGGAATCTATGCCGAGCTCTCGGGCTGGCTGCTTATGAGCCATGGCTAGCCTGGAGTTGTGGTTTGTTTGTTCCACAGTTATTTTAAAAGGTTTTTTTTTATTAATTTTTTTTTTTTTTGCCCCAGCCCCCTGCTCTTTTTTTTTTTTTTTATTACTTGACAACATCTAAAAATAAACATTTTTCAGATAAAACATCTGAATTTTTTTTTACTTTTCCCAAAAGTTGAAATATCTAGCAAAACTGGCCTACGGTCCCACTTGGCACCCTTTGGCTGGAGCTGAGTTGTCCCCCCCACACAGATCATGTGCTGTTCAGTTCCCTAAGGGCCTCCCCCAGTACATGCACAGCTAGCATTTGTAGGGGCCGCCCCTCCTCTATAGTACTTGTTGCTTGTGGTGTCAGTCATAATGGTGTTCACCAAGCTCAGCACTGACAACTCTTGGCTACTGCCAAAAATCAGTTCCTCTGTCTGAGTACAAAGAGTTTTCCTCCACTGAGTATATTTTAAAATGTGTTCAACAGAAAGTAGACTAGTGGTTGCCTGGGGCCAGGGAAAGGGGAGGAGGGAGCATGTGAACGAATGGGAAGTGACTACTAATGGGTACAGGTTTTTTGGGAGTTGATGAAAATGTTCTAAAATTAGATTATGGTCATGGTTGTATGACTCTATAAATACACTAAAACCCACTGGATTGTCCGTGGGTGAACTTTGTGGTGTGTAAATTGTGTCTCAATAAAAGTGTTTTTACAAATGTTCTAAAGACTAAGGGACCATCTCTGAAGAAGGAGGGCCAGGAGGGTCTGAATTCCCAGTGGAGGGGCACATCACCTCCCCACTATTTCAAGAGGTGCAAACTTCTGTGAGTGTATAGGTTCTGGTATAGTCATACAAGACCAGTCTTACTAAGAACAGAGCAACAGCTTGGAGTTGAGACTGTGAGAATTTCTGTCACAGGTGAGGGGATCCTGACATCTAGTGGACAACACTGTATACTGACGACAGAAAAATATCCCATGACAAGAAAGGTGAAAAATATTTTTTTTAACTTGAGAAAAGCACAGTTATAAACTTTTTTTCTTGTTAATTATTCTGGAATACTTTTTTGGGACTCAATAGGTAGATTTTGCTATATCTCTCAATGAGGCTTTCAGACGTAAAAGTTTGGACCATCTTATGTCGACCTTTTTAGACCAATTAGATTCTGAATATGCTAAAGAGACTCTTGTGATTATACCTCTTCATTGAAGGATAGACAATTTGGTATGAAAATCCTTGAGAGATTCTGGAAGAAATTGCTCATGTTTTGATAGCCTTTAGAAGAAAAACGTATTATTATCAGGAGGCGGGGAGGGGTACTTAACATGGAAATTGTAAATTTACTCTTGACTTTTCTTTTTTAAATTAGGCTTTCTCCTGTTTCTCAGAGGATTTATCAATTATGCAAAAGTTCGGAAGATGCCAGAAACTTTCTCAAATCTCCCCAGGACCAGAGTTCTCTTTATTTATTAAAGGTATTAAAAAAATTTATTCTAGTCCCAGTGTAATCATGTGAGACACTGCAGATTTCCATCCAGTTTTTAGAGGAAGTATCTGTGTTAGGGGATATAGACAAGTTAAGGAAGGCACAGACCCTGCCTTTTAGCAGTTTCTAGTTTAGCATAGTAAGAGGGGGGTTCTATAAAAAGCTGTTGATAAGGCAAGTTAAAAAAACCGCATTGGAGTTTTGACAATGCGCAAGAGGCAGGTGTCCTAGTAGTCATCAGGGGACTGGGCCGTTTGGCTGCTTGGTTGAATCTGGCATCCTGAAGCCCACTTACTATCACACCAGTTCCAGAGGACGTTCAGAAGGAACCCTTCAAGGCCTAATTACCCTTCTCTGCCCCCAAACCCCAGAGTGAGGAGAGAGTATAGGGTACTTCAGGAACTCCTTTTGCCTGAGCTACTGACAAGTCCACCAAGGCTGCCATTTCATAAAATTAGTCATCGAGGCTTTCCTCGTACCTTTCTTCAGGTGCACACCTTGATGTTATCGCTCTGTTGGAGAGGAGGGTCAGACCCCAGGAAAGGAAGAGGAGAAAGGGACCTTTTCCCTTGCCTAGAACAGAAGGACTAAGCCCTGTCAGGCCTCTTTGATTCAGAAATGGTTTTCCCCAGAGGCTGACTCCATCTTACATAAGCAACTACCTAAAGGAAGAGAGGGAATCTTGAGAAAGTACACCAGAGAGAGACTTCTGTTAATAAGTTCTAAAAGGCCTTCTTGGACTGGGCTCTTTGTTCCTTGGGGCTTTTGAAATGGGGTGGATCACGGAGTGGAATCGTGAGCACCACCTAGAGGCTATTCCACCTGAAGACCTCAGGCAAGGCTTTGTGTAGGGTATTTGTACCAGTTGAGACAAAAACCCCTAAATGATAGATAGAATTTCAACTAGTGAACATTGGATAATGTGGGGGAAAATTTCAGAATCACCTGAGGCAGAATGAACAGAAATAGAGACAGGGAACTATGGACCTCGTTCAAGGGACAGCAACTGTATTAGGGAATAAGGGAGTATTGAGGGTCAAGGCTAGAAAGTGAGGTTTAAACAGTGTTCTCAAATATCCGGAGTACCAAGCCTGTTTGCAGTGGAACTATCAGATTCATAGAGCTGCCCCTTAAATCCAGTGACATGTTGGCTCAGTGCAAGGCTAAGCCATGTGAACATCAACTTGTTCTGTATTTGCTGTTGAGTATCATAGTTATATAGTTAATCATACACTAAGAGTGGCGTTCTCAATTTTGAAGACTGTCATCTCAGGATGTATGCTTGAAAATAAAGTATCCACCATATTTAATTGCCAGGTGTTGGAACATATTGAAAGCCTTTAAACAACAGAATAATATGAGACCTTCTTGAATGTAACAAAAGTTTATTCAAGCATAGTACAAGAATATATTAATAATTGGCCGGGCGCGGTAGCTCACGCCTGTACTCCTAGCACTCTGGGAGGCTGAGGCGGGAGGATCGTTTGAGCTCAGGAGTTTGAGACCAGCCTGAGCAAGAGCGAGACCCCCTCTCTACTAAAAATAGAAAGAAATTGGCTGGACAACTAAAAATATATGGAAAAAATTAGCCGGGCATGGTGGTGCATGCCTGTAGTCCCAGCTACTCGGGAGGCTGAGGCAGGAGGATCGCTTGAGCCCAGGAGTTTGAAGTTGCTGTGAGCTAGGCTGATTCCACGGCACTCTAGCTCTGGCAACAGAGTGAGACTCTTGTCTCAAAAAAAAAAAAAAAAATTAAATATTTAGTTGTGTATTTGTGTATCTATTCTTCCAAACTGGATAGTGAAAAAGCTTGAGGTTTCTATTTACTTCATATATTTTCCCAGTGCCAGATACAGAGTAGATATGAAAATATAATTTTTTTTTGAATTATGCAAACATTTTTAATTATAGGATGGGCAGCTAAGGGAGGGGCAACTGCTTTATTCCATGTAGGCAACTGCCTTATTCTCCTGACTATAGATTGAGTGGGTCTGGCATTATGAGTATTTATCTATATTTCTGAGTGGAAGGGATTGAGAGGTCTGTGAATTTTGAAAGTGAAAAACCACTGGTTTGTCCATTAATACTCATATTGATATTGACATTTATCTTAAGAGTTTGAAAATTATTTTAATGGGTGTCAAACTATTGTTTTAACAATGAAAGAAAGACAGACTCTGTGGTGATTATATTTAAGTCAGATTTAGAAGTGATCATATATTTATTTAGTGTTTGTTGAGAACTTACATGGATCAGATAGATGTTGGTGAAGGGATGCGAAGATAAAAAAGATATCCAAACATTCAAAGTATTCACAAAGGAGTCGCAAAAATATATATGTAAGCAAATCCTTATAAAAATATGTGATAAGTTTAACAACATACAATCCAAGGGCAGTAGAAACATGAAGGAGATAATGTCTACACTCTAGAAAAATTACAATAACTTACCCGTGAATTATAATTTTATTGCATCATAAATATAATTTTTATATGTGTACTTTTTACCAGTAAGGGCAGTCTAGTGAAAATTTTAAAAGCACCGTTTTATTGTAATAATTCACTGTCCACATGTATCATGCTTATAATTTGGCTCATAAAATTATTACTGATTAAACTTGTTATATAAGTGTATAATGGATTATTATATAAAATGTTTAGAAATAGAAAAATGTTTTTATAATACATTTTTGGATGTGCTGTCAGAAATTCTAGAGTTAGCTAAATAACTGGTTATGGCTATGGACCCTTTTATGTAGTTTAAAATTCTGCACTTTCCTGTGGTGGTTCATTTCAAATTTTACCATTTAGTCATTGTTGTGTTACCTTGGATACCATTATCTTCATAAAGCCACTATACTAGCCTGAAAAGTGTTTCACTTTAGTACTGTCATTTTGCTGAAGGTTTTTCTCCTCTTCATTTGCACTGTTGTTTGAAGTGAAACACAATGAGTTACAGATCATTTGCAAAGGAACCCTAGGATTGCCTGGCCTTTACAGATTGCAATAGTTGCCTGGAATCGGTGTTCACAGGGGTTAAATCACAGTCCTTTTTCTTTGTGGTGCTAGATTATAAACACTTTCCACTTCGTTGAAACATTCATGACCTGCTTTCATTTTGTAATACTTATTTTCCTCTGTAAGAAATTTAGAGATGTTTTAATATAAGTTTAAATTTCTAAATTGAATTCTGTTAGTGATTTTATAGAAATTTAAAAAAATTGAACTATTAATAATTAGGAGGCACTTTGCTACTTTTGTACCTGAAATGTCACTAACTGCCATAAAAATTGACAAAATTCTGATTTCACGTATAAAGAAAGTGATTTGTAAGATGTCATATTTACAATGTTCATCTTTAATCTTTCACCACAAAACATTTCATATTATAGTATAAATTTTTGTTTTTAAGAGACGGGGCCTTACTCTGTCACCCAAGCTGGAGTGCAGTGTTATGGTCATAGCTCACTGCAGCCTCAAACTCCTGGGCTCAAGGTATCCTCCTACTTAAGTAGCTGGGGCTACAGGCATGCACTACCACCCGTACCCAGCTAATATTTTTCTTTTCCTTTTTTCAGGGACGGGTCTCAATATGTTGTCCAGGCTGGTCTCAAATTCCTGGCCTCCAGTGATCCTCCTGCCTCAACTTCCTGAGTAGCTGGGATTATAGGCAATTTATTAAAGAGAGTATCATTTTTCCACTGGCACCTTGTCAAAAATTAGTTGACTGTATATGCAGGGGCTTATTTCTGGGCTCTCTTTTCTATTCTATTGGTCTATGTGTCAGTTTTTATGTCGATACAATGCTATTTTGAATACTATAGCTTTGTAGAATAATTTGAAATGAGGCAGTATGATACCTCCAATTTTGCTCTTCTTGCTCAAGATTGCTTTGGCTATTCAGGTCTTTTGTGGTTCCATATAAATTTTGGTATTTTTGGTCTATTTCTGTGAAACATATCATTGGAATTTGATAGGGATTGCATTGACTCTGTAGATTGCCTAGGTAGTATGTGCATTTTAACTATATTAATTCTGGTATTAGCATCTCTTGATCATTATTTTCTTTGAGAATTGGTCATATTTTCCCAGATCTTTGTACGTTTAGGAAATTTGAATTGCAACCCGAACATTTTAAATATTTTGCTGCAAGACTCCGAATTCTGTTAAAATCCTTTGGAAAGTGTGTGTGTGTGTGTGTGTGTGTGTGTGTGTGTGTTGTGTTTTCTTAGGTAATCTATTTGGTAAGGTTTAGTACACAAATTCTTTCTAGTCTTCTGCGGCCAGTGGTTCCAATATAAATTTAGTTCTCAAAGACTTTGATATTTTGTTCCAGTCTATCCTGACCCTCAGGGTTTAGTGTGAGACTTGGTCATTGTTTTATAGATTACTTTTAAAAGACTTTTGCCATGCTAATTTGCCTCCATCCTATACATACAGCATGGCGGTGAACCAGGACTTGTGCCAGTTCACAGATGGAAGTAGGGAATCCTCTTCTCCAGCTCTGTCCTCCCCAGGATTTCCCTCATGATCTCCAGCTTCCAGGGACACTTTTTCTCTGTCCTCTGGCTAGAAAGCTGAAGTCTCACTCAGAACTTTTAGTTTCCTACATTTTCATGCAACTTTATATGACTTTTACTCTTCAGGAAAAAAATGGCAAGAAAAAAAAAGTAGGAGGAATTTCCCCCACATTTTCTGGAACACAGGACTTCTTGGTTACTCTGGTCAGAAAGATGTGGGATTTTTTGCCTTTTTTTTTTTAGTTTTAGGTGTCCACGTTGCTGCAATAGCAGTGCAACTTTGTGAATGGGTTAGGCTTCAGACAGAGCTGAGAGAAAGAAGAATAAAAACCAAGCAGAAACACATAGGGAATTATTCCTACATTCTGGTTCACAGAGGGTCTCTTTTCCTTCAGGGGATTTTTTTTTTTCAGAATTTTTGCAATTTGCACATGCTGTGCAGTTTTGTACCCGTGCTGTTTTCCAAGAGATATGGGAGAGAGAGAGAAGAAAACAAACAAAAAAGCTGTAAACTTGCCTCCATACTGGTCGTTCTTTAAGTTTTGACTTACTTCTCAATTCTCCTGCTACTGTTTACTTTTTTTTAATTTCAGAATATGATGAGGGTACACACATTTTGGTTACATAATTTGCTTTTGCACAGTCTGAGTCAAAGTTATAAGTGTGCCCTTCACCCAGATAGTGTGCACTGTACCTGTTCGGTGTGAATTTACTCATCCCCTCCCTCACCCCTCCTACTTTCTTGACTTCTTTTGAATTTTACTTCCATATGTGTTTACTTAATTGATCGATTAGTTCCAATTTAGTATTGAGTACATGTGGCGTTTGTTTCTCCATTCTTATGATATTTCACTTAGAAGAATGGTCTCCAGTTCCATTCAGGTTATTACAAAAGATACTAGATCACCATTTTTTTATGGCTGAGTAGTACTTCATGGTGTACATATGCCACATTTTATTAGTTCACTCATGTATTGATAGGCACTTGGGTTGTTTCCACATCTTTATAATTATGAATTGTGCTGCTATAAACATTTGAGTGCCAGTGTCTTCTTTATAGAATGCCTTTTTTTCCTTTGGGTAAATACCTAGTAGTGGGATTGCTGAATCAAGTGGTAGGTCTACTTTTAGTTACTTGACGTATCTGCATACTACTTTCCATAGAGTCTGTCCTAGTTTGCAGTCCCATCAACAGTGTATAAGTATTCTTTTACTTATACACCAACAATGTATAAGTCTCTGCATCCATGCCAGCATACGTTGTTCTGGGACTTTTTGATAACAGCCATTCTCACTGGAGTTAGGGGATATCTCATTGTGGTTTTGATTTGCATTTCCCTGATGATTAGCGATGTTGAGCATTTTTTCATGTGTTTGTTGGCCATTAGCCTATCTTTACTTTAAAAGTTTCTGTTCATGTCTTTTGCCCACTTTTTAATGGGGTTGTTTGATATTTTCTTGCTAATTTGTTTGAGTTCCTTGTAGATTCTGGTTATCAGCCCTTTATCAGATATATAGCATACAAATATTTTCTCCCATTCTGTAGGTTGTCTATTTGCTCTATTGATTGGTCCTTAGCTATGTAGAAACTTTTATCAGGTCCCATTTATTTATTTTTGTTGTTGCTGTGATTGCCACTGGGGTCTTCTTCATAAATTCTTTTCCTAGGCCAATATCTATAAGAGTTTTTCTAACATTTTCTTCTAGAATTCTTACAGTTTCATGTCTTAGGTTTAAGTCTGTTATCCATCATGAATTAATTTTTGTGAGTCGTAATAGGTGTGGATCCTGTTTTAGTCTTCTACATGTGGCTATCCAATTTTTCCAGTACCATTTATTGAATAGGGATCCTTTATACCAGTGTATGTTTTTGTCTGCTTTGTCAAAGATCAGATGGCAATATGAGAAAGGTTTCTCATCTGGATTCTCTGTTCTGATATATGTCTCTGTTTTTATGTTCATGGATTGGCAGAATCAACATTGTTACAATGTCTACACTACTGAAAGTGATTTATGGATTCGATGCAATCCCCATTAAAATACCAATGTCATTTTTCATAGATCTAGAAAAAATAGTTCTATGCTTCACATGGAACCAGAAAAGATGCCAAATAGCCAATGCAACCTTAAGTAATAAGAACAAATCGGAGGTATCGCTTTGTTTACTTTTAAGAGCCCTCATTTAGTTGCTTTTGTATACTGCCTAGAGATTTTAGTTATAATCATTGGAAAAGATTAGATTCAGTGGATTTACTTCATCCTAAGTGAAACCAGAAGTCTGTGGGAATGTCTAAAATTTCTGATTAATTCCCTTAACAGATATAAACAAATATATATTTTTTATTTCTGTAGCTTTGTTGGCAGTTATTCCAGTGTTTTCAGACTTCCAAAATTTTTGTTGGGACATCAGCTGTAAGATTTATGTTGTTTGTTTCAAAAAAATGTGTCTTTTGGCTGCTTTTAAGATTTTCTCTTTGTTTTTCCAGCAGTTCCATTATAATGTACTGTACTTTTCTTTGTTATTAATATATTTAGATTACATAGTATGTTTCACATCTGTGGCCTTTTGCACATCTTTGGCCCTTTGTATTTCTTTATTTTTGAAAAGTTCTCAGAAATTATTCATTCAAATATTGCTTCCGGTGTGCTCTGTTTTCCTTCTTTTTCTGGATGTCAATTGCAGTACGTTAGACCTCTGCACCTTATACCATGTCTTCTAAGCTCTTTTTATTCTTCTGTTTTTGTATCTGCTCATTCTTTGAATTTCAGAAGGGACTTTTTCTAGGGATCTATCTTTCAGATGACCAATCCTCTCTTCAGCTGTGTATAATCCGCTGGGAAACTCATCTATTGACTTCTTATTTTCAGCTATTACATTTTTATATTCAATAATTTTGATATACTTAAGAACTATTTAAAATTTTCCATGCTCTTTTTACTTTCTTGAATATATTTATTGAGGTTATTTGAAAGTCTAATACTCCAAAAACTGAGTAACTTCTTGTATCCATTTTATTTTCCTTTTTTCTCTTTATTAAAGAATTTTTTTTCCTGGCAATTTTTTATTGAATACCAGCCAAATGTATAAACATCATAAAGGATATGGATGATGCTATCTGTTTCTATGAATCATTTCTTTTAGAATTTTGATAGAGAAGGAGTGGATCACCATAATCTCTCATGGATTGAATTGATTCGATCTTGACTTTCAGTATTTGTAGGGTCTGGGATATTTTGGATTTGTGAATATTATAGGGTGCTTTCCTTTGTGAACTCTAACTTAAAGCTGGAGTATTTCCTTATGTCATTTTATCTTGTTAGGCCTGATAGTCAATATTTTTCATCCCTAATCCATGGCACTGTTCATAGCTCTGCTTACTTTTCAGCTTCCCAATTTCTGCTTTTGCAGTGAGGAGAAAAATAATATGGAATGTTATTCTCCTTTCAGTAAATTTCCCTTTTCTCTTCCCCTGGATCCTTCGAGTGCTAGCTGCCATCATAGCTTCCTAATGCCTTCAAGGAGGTGATTTTATATTTTATCTACCACTTTATATTTTCTTGGTG
The DNA here is from genome assembly GCA_963574695.1 of Propithecus perrieri. NCBI lineage: Eukaryota > Metazoa > Chordata > Mammalia > Primates > Indriidae > Propithecus > Propithecus perrieri. The sequence continues at coordinate 14,437 of CAUYRB010062983.1, forward strand.
TAAGAATTAGTCTAACACAAATTTCTGCCTCTCCAGAAGTGGAAATTCTAGACAGGATTTTATTCTCATAGTCCCATTCTTATGTGTTTCTCTATAATAAACACATTAGTGTGGATATACATATTATGGCAGATGTATATCACGGATATGTGTGTGTATGTGTCATTGACATATTTTATGTTCTAATGACAAAATGGGTTATCTTCTCAACATTCCATGAGTCTAATAAACCACTCGCTGTCAAAACACTTGTCCCTTTAGCATGTCTTCCTTAGCATTCTCCAAATCACATTTTCCACATGATCTTGGCAATAGGCTTACAGACACACACGCTTCAAGACACAATGGAGCAACTAATATTCCGAAATTGCCCACATGGGAGATACCATTCATCAAAATTACTTTGATTCACCATAGTGACAATACCTAATATTTATTTCTTTAAATGATTCTATGAGTTTTATAGTTCTTGATTCTTTCTTAGACATCACCTTTGCTTGTCACTTTCTGGTGATTGATCTGTAATCAACATTGACTTGCTTCTACATTATTCCATATTTCTTTTTCAACCAAAATATGTTAGACTTAAAAAAAATGTGTTGGGGTACCCATTAAGCACCTTCCCAATTTTGATTTTGTTAGCCCTGCACCATACTGGCGAGGTACCAAACATTTTGGCATTCTGTTTTATTTGTAATTCAATCAATAACAAAATCCATGTGAGACCAAAGTCAGGCACAGATTGTGCCCAAGAAAATACCACATACCTGGCCACCATTGCAGCTAGTCAGACATTATTTAATTAAGGGTTTAATTAAATTATTTTTACCTAAAAATTTTGATATTAGGAGATACGGGCAGTGAAGAGTCAGACCTACATTTTAGAATGAAGCAATGGTATATAGTTAGGCCTGTTATAATTTTAGCAAATTCTAACTTTTTATTTATATTAATAAAATCAAATTGGAGGAATAAATATAATGGTGGTGTAGTTTTTGAACATTATGCATCATATACTGAAAAATGCATTAAGTAGTTTGAAAGCATGCCAAATTTATAAAAATGAGTAACCACTAAACTTGCTTAAATATATTTGTCAGAGACAGATTTTTTAATAGGAATAGCCTTTAAGGGTATTTTCTCTAATGGTTATTTTTGATTTTATGTCTCCTACTCACAGCTGTGTCATTGTCAATTGGAATCAGCACATAAACTTAGTATATATTTGTGCTTCTGATGACAGAATAACTCTGTCATCAAACTTTATGTTGTTAGGGAAATGTCATCATCTCATTGTTGGGAATGACACATAATGGATCTATGGGCTTCATTTTTTTTGAAGGTCATTGTTTGGAGAAAATATGTTTAGTGACATTTATTGTGGCAATAAAAACTTCAAACATGTACTCACCATCAAATTGGTATTAACTGATCAACACGTAAGTGCACATATAAGAATAACATCTATTGGATGTTGGGCAGGGGGGAGGAGGGAGGAGGGGACGGGTATTTGCACACACAAAGAGTGCAATGCACAACACCCGAAGGATGGGCATATTTGAAACTCGGACTTGCGGGGGCGGGGCAATGGCAACATACGTAACCTAAACATCTGTACCCCCATAATATGCTGAAATTTAAAAAAAAAAAAAAAAAACTTCAAAGTGATGCCCAAACTTTGTATCAACTGGATTGGTTTGAGGATTGAAGAACCACTGGAAAGAGGAAAGGAAGGCTTTAGTAGAATTAGGGAATTGCTGGGACAGCAATTGGGGAGATTTTGGAGGACAGAGTTACATATTGATGATTGGTCCTCTGGCCAGACCTACCTTTCAGTTTGGTCTAAGCCCCAGGAAGAGAAGGCCTAAGGCACTGAAAGAGTGTTATACACAGTCCTTGTGAAAACTGAAAGTGCAAAAGAACCTTTTGTGCAAAAGTGTGAAAGCTAAGGTGTTGCGACTAGAAGAGAATTCTAGAATACATTCTCAAATCAGCAGGCAGCTTCAGTGCCATGAGGTTGGTCACACACATCAAGAGAGAGAGGCATCCAGGGCAGGGAATACTGCAATGATAACAACTGCCTTCCCCTAATTTCAAAGACAATACAAGAAAATGAGGCTGGAACAAAAATGAGGAAAAATGGTAGCCCACTTGTGGTTTCTGAGAACCACAGTCTTGACCTCATTTACCTTGTACATTGTTACTAGTTAGAACCATTTCAGCTGCAAGTGCAAAAACTGTATTTGAATCAGCTCAAAGAAAAGTAGAAAAGTTATTGGCTCATACAAATGCAAAAAGGAAGGGTATGTTTGGCTTCAAGTGAGCTCTCAAGGGAACTCTGTATCCAGGAACTAAAAAAGTTTCTATTTTTCTACCCCTTTTAACCTCCTTTATCCTCCCTACTCTCATACGTTTAGTATGATTGTTGTTTTACATTTTGGAAAATTTGTGGATATTTTTCTTAAATTAAACATACACATGTACCTTATCCTTAAAAATCCCACTTTTGTAAAGCTATGCTATGGAAGTAAATAGATAATAAATAATATATATCTTGATTGATTGATAGTGCATTATAAAAAGTGTGTGTGTGCGTGCTTTCATCTGCCTCAAATAATCTCAGAAGGATATATGTAAAACTGTCAATGCAGGCTACTCTGGGAAACCAATGGCTTAGTGTGGGCAAGAGGAGAGGACATGCCCTTTTTATGCACTACAATCCTGCTTTGTTTAATTGTATTACAACCAAATGCATTTTTCTATTTTCTTGTCTAATTCTAAATTGTAAAAATAGAGCTAACAGAAAACAAAATGAAAAGTAGTTTAAGAATGGAGTGGAATTCATAATTCAAAAATCTCATTACATGAGCATTTTTTTTAGGTCAGCTTTTTACCAAACACATACTATGAAAAATGTGGATGAGTATGAAATAGCCTGGGTTGTCATGGTGATATTATCTAAGTTGTTTCATATTCTCTGTTCGACTAATCACTGATGCTACAGGAGACTTGCTTCTAGCTTGTTTGGCCTTTGGAAAGTAATTGACAGACAAATTCATGGAGAGACACACACACACAGAAATAAAATATGATTGCTGCCCCTCCCCACATTTTCTCTTCTTCCTATTAGTCACTGTTGAAGGATTAGCTTGGTCCGCAACTGACAGAGACATCTATAGTTTCCCAAAAGTCTACTTTAGCATATTGTTTTAAAGTGGGAAGCATGAGTGGGAAGCACACCATCTGGGAATTAGATAACTTGGCTTCTAGTTCAGTTCTAACACTTACACGGTGTCTATCATTTTATCATTTACCTAGAACTCTACAGTTTACAAACTACTTTCAAGTAAACTGTTCTATTTAATCCTCATAACCTGAGATTCATGGTATTATCACCCCATTTTAAAGATAAGAGATCTCATACAAGAAAGGTTAAATTACTTGCCCAACGTGAGATTGTTTCTAATTGGAATTGTAAGAGAAATAATACAAACCTACGTTTGTAGACTTCAAGCCCGAAACTTGTTTCAAGATGCCATTTCCTAGTAGTTTATGCTTTTTACAAACAACACTTAAGGCAAAATAATACAAATGTTAAAAACTAATAGGGTGAATATGTACAATATTGATGGAGATAAGAATAAGGTATAGACATAAATCAAAGTAGGATTCAAGATAAATATATAAAATGGGACAGAGGATAATGACGTACTGAAAGCAGAAGTTTTGAACTTTTTTTTAACAAATATAAATTCCTCAGTGAAGAAAAGGAATAGAAGACTGTTTTCTAACTTGAGAATATCTAAAACCACAAGCTATGATTGTATTTAAAATTCAACACTGAAGGGTCTCATTAAACTCACATAGAAAATGAGGGTGTCTGCTGTTGCTACTGTTGCCTAACATCACCTTGAAAGGTCTTGAACAGCGATTCTCAACTGGCATTGTGCACTCTAATCATCTAGAGCTTTTGCAAATACAGTCATGTGCTGCATAACAATGTTTCAGATGACAGACTGCATATATGATGGAGCTGAGAAATTCCAATCGCCTAGTGACGTCATAGCTGTCATAATGTCCTAGTATAATACATTACTCACATATTTGTGATGATGTTCTTATAAACAAACCTACTGCACTGCCAGTCATATAAAAGTATAGTACATACTATCCTGTGCAGTACATAATATTTGATAGTGATAATAAACAACTATGTTACTGGTTCATGAATATACTATATTAAACCTCTTATTGTTATTTGGAGTATACTCCTTCTATTTATTAAAAAAAGTTGACTGTATAACAGCCTCAGGCAGATGCTTCAGGCGGTATTCCAGATGAAGAAATTGTTATAGCAGCAGATGACAGCTCCATGCCAGTTATTGTCTCTGAAAACCTTCCAGTGGGACAAGATGTGGAGGTTGAAACAGTGAACTTGATGATCCCAACTCTGTGTAGGCCTAGCCTAATGTGTGTGTTTGTGTATTAGTTTTATTTTTTTAATTTCAAAATTTTATGGGGGTTCAAACATTTAGGTTACATATATTGCCTTTGCCCCACCCAAATCAGAGCTTCAAGCATGTCCATCCCCCAGACAGTGCACACCACACCCATTAGCTGTGTATACCCATTCCCTCCTCCCTCTCCCACCTGACACCTGATGAATGTTACTACTATATGTGCACTTAAGTGTTGATCAATTAGTACCTATTTGATGGTGAGTACATGTCGTGCTTGTTTTTCCATTCTTGTGATACTTCTCTTAGAAGAATGGGCTCCAGCTCTATCCAGGATAATACAAGAAGTGTTAGTTCACCATTGTCTTTTGTGGCTGAGTAGAACTCTATGGTATACATATACCATGTTTTATTAATTCACTCATGTATTAGTTTTTAACAAAAATGTTTAAAAAGTAAAAAAAAATTTTAAATAGAAAACACATATAGAATAAGGATATAAAGAAAGAAAATATTTTTGTATGATGTATTTGTGTTTTAAGATAAGTATTACTATGAAAGTGTCAAACAGTTAAAAAAAATTAAGGACTTTATAAAGTAAAAAAGTTGTAGTAAGCTAAGGTTAATTTATTATTGAATAAAGAAAACTATACGTTTAAATAAATCTAGGATTGCCTAAGTATACAGTGTTTTAAAAATCTACAGTAGTATATAGTAATGTCGTAGGCCTTCACACTCACCCCTCCCTCACTGACTCACGCAGAGCAACTACCAGCCCTGAAAGTTCTATTCATGGTATGTGCTCTACGCAGGAATACCATTTTTTGTTTTTTATATCATATTTTTGCTGTACCTTTTTAATGTTTATATATGCTTAGATCTTAGATATGCTTAGATGCTGTACAGGTTTGTAGCCTAGGAGCAAAAGGCTATACCATATAGCCTAAGTTTGTAGTACACTACACTATCTATGTTTGTGTAAGTTCATGCTACGATGTCTGCACATTGACAAAATCACCTAAAGATGCATTTTTCAGAATTTATTCCAGTCATTAAGTGACACATGATGGTACCAGTGTTTGGGTCTAAAGTCAGGAATCCTGATTAAATTGATCTTGAGAACTGACACTGGTAAATTGTAAGTTCCCAAGACATGTAGTGAAGACAGAACGAGACAGATAAACATTGTGAAACTTTTTCCTCACCTTATTTGGGGAAGATATTGCCTAAATATAAGATAATATCTTGATCATAATGTCATGGAAATACCTTTCACTTGTGTAGTACATACAATTTTAAAGCATTTCAGAAATATTATCACATTATTACCTCAATCTTAATAAGTTATTTAATTATGTCCTAATTTTACACATGTTGGCACATTGCCACCAGCAACTCCCTTCTCCCCAAATGTATTTAAAAATTATCTTGCCTTATTGTGATGGATGTAAGACTCAGCTAAAGAGATACAAATTATTTGGATATAGAAGTAATGCTACCTCTTAGTGTTGGAGCATAGCAACCAAAATTAGTTTTCTAACTTTTGGGTAGCTATGAAAAATTAGAAACAACAGCTTGCACAGATGAGTTGAAGTATACAGTTTTGTTATTTTCCCGGTCTTATAGTTTTAAACGTAATGTTATCATTGCTTATTGCCTGGAAACCACAGAGATATTACCAAAACATTAGGTTCATGACAAATGGTATGACTTTATCAAAGGATAAGGTAATCGAGCTGCAGAACTGAGAAATAGGAACTTGGAGAAAAAGGAAAACTAAAAGGTGCTGCGTATGTCAAACATGTTCTCCCTATAGACACTATAAGGTGGCCATGATGGAAGAGCACTTTCAAAGTGGATGTCAAAGTAAAGAACTTTAGCAATTTCAATTCACCAAATAAGACTGAGAGCAAAACACTGGAGTATTGACTTTTTCCTTTCTTTTCTTTTTTCAACACTGTAATTCTCTAAATTATCAGGAAAAATAATCTAGTATGTATGTGGGAAAAGACAAACATAGCAAGCAATTGCCAGCCTTAATCCTGGATCTGTTTGACACTCATACAACTGAACTTGTTAAGAAGAACATTAAACCACTTAAAACTTTGGACTCAACCTAAGTGCCCATCAACAGATGAATGGATAAAGAAATTGTGGTACATATACATAACAAAATTTTATATAGCCACAAAAAAACCCTGAAATCCTGCCATTTGCAACAACATGGGCATTAAGTGAAAGAAGCCAAGCACAAAAAGACAAATCTTCCATGTCCTCACTTCTATTAGGGAGCTAAACATTAAAAACAATTGATCTCATGGAGGCAGAGAGTAAAATGATGGTTACCAGAGGCTGGGATGGGTAGTGGGGCAAGGGGGATAAAGTTAGGATGATTAATACATGCAAAGTATAGTGAGATAGATAGAATGAACAATATTTGATAGCTCAGCAAAGTGACTATAATCAATGATAAGTTAGGGTATACTTTAAAATAATTAAAGAGTGGAATTGGAATATTCCTAACACAAAGGAAAGTTAAATGCCTGAGGTGATGGCTAACTAGTTGTCCTGTTTTGATTAATACACATTGTATCCCTGTATCAAAACATCACATGTACCCTATAAAAATATATAACTTATGTACCATAATAATTAAAAATTAAAAACACACAAAACCCCACAAAAATCAGTGGCATTTCTATGTACTAATAATTAACTACCCGGAAAGAAAATTAGGAAAATAATCCCATTTACTAAAGCAACAAAAAAAAATACTTAGGTATATTAGGTACTTAGGTAATTAGGAAATGCTTAGGTAATTCACCTGTATACTGAAAACTGCAATACATGATGAAAGAAAGAAATTAAAGAAAAGACAAATAAATGGAAAAATATCCCATTTGTTCATAGATTGGAAGAATTAATATTGTGAAAATGTTCATACTATCTGGACTTGGGGGATGGGGGGGCAAGGGCAATATGTGTAACCTAAACATCTGTACCCCCATAATATGCTGAAATAAGAAAACAAAAAAAACCAAAGTGATCTACAGATTCAATGTAATCCCTACAAAAATTCCAATGTAGTTTTTCACAGAAAAACAATGGAAAAAAATTCTAAAATTCATATTAAACCACAAAAGACCCGAAATAGCCAAAATAATCTTGAGCAAAAATAACAAAGCTGGAGGCCTCCTATTACCTGCCTTCAAATATTCTACAAAGCTATATAATCAAAACAGCATGGTATGGGAACGGGAAGTTATTGATCAAGGGGTGCAAAGTTTCAGATAGATAAGCAATAGGTTTGGAGATTTATTGCACAGCAGGGTGACTATAGTCAGTAATGATGTAGAGTTCGCCCTCTGTATCTGTGGGTTCTGCATCCATGGATTCAACCAACCAGGCATCAAAAATATTTGAAAAAAATTGCATTTATGCTAAACAAGTACAGATTTTTTGGTTATTATTCCCTAAACAATGCAGTCTAACAACAATTTACATAGAATTTATATTGCATTTTGTATTATAATATAGAGATGATTTAAAATATAGGATGTGCACAGGTGATATGCAAACACTATGCAATTTTATAACAGGGACTTGAGCATCCTTGGATTTTGGTACCCATGAGAAGTTCTGGAACCAATCCCCCATGGATACCATGGTACAACTGTATTATATTTTTCAGAATGACTAGGAGAGTCAATTCCAAATGTCTCACCATAAAAAATGATGGGTAAGTGAGGTGATAGGTATGTTAGTTATCTTGATTTAATCATGCCACATTGTGTACATATATCAAAACATCTCATTGTACCTCATAAATCTATACAATCCTGATTTGTCAATCAAAATATTATCAATAAAATTTTAAAAATATTTAGAAGTACAGCATTTCACTACCAAAAATATATATAGAGTCAAAGAAAAAATGACAGGATGAAATTATTCCAGAAATGTGTACACAATACTGCTCTTGTTGTTGTTGAACAGGATTTATTGTTGGAATGTAATAGAGATGCCTCAATTCGTAATACAGTGGATAAGAGCAGTGAAGAAAATCAAGGGGATTTAAGCAGAGGCACTGGCAGATGAGGTTTTGAGAATAATGATTTATATGGCTTTGAAGATGGTGATTTCTAGTTTCTGAGGTTGAAGATGGCTATAAAGCCTCTCCAATAAATATAATTTTACATATTTTCCTTCCTTTTATATAGTGATATTTTATTGAAATAGCAGTATATATTAGAATTCATTAATTTTTTGTGTGTTACCTGCTGTGAATATTAAAAATAAAATATTTGCTCTTAGTGCATGGTATAGCATGAATTAGAAATTCTTCGAATTTATTATTTCTTGTATGCTTTGTGCCATTTCCTACCGAAGGATTTGTTTATGTGCACGTTCCATAGCTATCTGTATAGAAATTAATTCAAACCTTGACTTGCTTCTTACTAAAATGCGGAACTACATTTTTTTTTACAAGACCCTAAGTGTGTTATGAATTTTTATTTACGAGAAATTTCTGGGTTTTCTTTTACTATATGCCAATATTCCCTGATCTACATATTTGTTTTTACATACAATTGATTCTTATTTTGGGGGGTGTCATGTTCTATCACATCAGCTTGAACACTGAATTTGTGAATACTAACACGGCTCTTAGAGGAAATACAGAGTTAGGTGCCTGGGAACCTTTTGTCACAACATTTTCATCAACTAATCAATGCATAACTTTGTTTTATGTGTGTTTCTGTTTAAAGATACCTTACTTAATATATATTGTTAATTTATTAACATTGAACTCATGGCCATTAGTGCTATAACCCATGCCTGAAGGAAGTTTATCTAACACGGGTATTTTCTCCATAAGGCACATCTTCTTGCAGTTAGGGCATTAGAAGGCACTTTCACCTTATGCTTGGGGACATTTTAAACAGTGAAACCACCAAAAAAAGTAAAAAAATTGCAAAAACATGGCAGTAAGTAGATCATGAAAAGGACAGTTGTTTACATAACGAGAACTGAAACTAGAAGGGAGAGAGCATCGCCTTGTTTGAATTCAGCTGGCAATGTGTACGTCAGACAACTCAAATTTTTTGCCAATCTATGCATGTTTGTGAAGACCAAGAAAGCAACATGAGTATTTATTTTGATGGTAAAGTAAATTTTAGCATGTAGGCAAAGTCTCAAATATGGAATCTTTGAATAAGGAGGATTGACTGTACATCATTTACACATTAAAAACAGTGGAATATTACTGCATATTCAGAACTCATCATCCAACAAATTCATTCTTTTTGGTTAATTTAGGTGAAATTCATAAAATATAAAGTTAATCATTTTAAATTTAGGAGCATTTAGTACACTCAGAGTGTTGTGCAACCATCACCTCTATCTAGTCCCCATTTTCATAACCCCCAAATAAAGCTCTGTACCCATTAGAACTTCACTCCCCTTTCCTCCCTCCCCCAACCCTTGGCAACTATTAATCTGCTTTCTGTCTCTATGGATTTACCTACCTACTCACAAATGGAACCATGCTATATGTGACCTTTTGACATTTTGGGGCTGACTTCTTTTATTTAGCATATTGTTTTTGAGGTTCATCCATTTGTAGCATGTATCAGTACTCCATTCCTTTATATGCTGAATAATACTGCATTGTAACAAACCCACTTTTAACTATCAATACATTATGATGAAACATAGCCTCATTCCACCCCCCACAAATTAGTTTCCAATTATTAAAAACTCTTGGACAGAGAGGATTCCATATGAAAATGTTGGATCTTTTGAACTTAATTGATAGGACCCAGAAGACTAAGACATCAGATGGAAGAATCAGGGTAGGAAAATCCTTTTTGAAGAACATTAAGTTTTCAAAGACAGGGGAAAAAAATAGATCTTTTATGGGCAGTACTCCCTTGGAAGTCTGTCAATTTTTCTTTCTTATTGGAGATTTTTAGTTGCTTAATATTTGGTTATTTTCCATTTTGTTTTCTGGCTGCTCAAATGGCCCTTTCTAGGATTTCCATAATCAATCATCTGGTCTTACTGTCTTCAGGAAGTTTAAGTGATATGACTTTTGGACTTTAACTGAAGCTGCAAATGCTGGAATTATAAAAACAAAGATCATAAAAAAATAAGAAAGTGATACTATACTTGACATTCTTGGCTAAATATGTGGTTTATAAAATTAATTAAGGTTGTAGCATTAAAATGAGCAGCTAAGATTTTTTAAAATAACAAAGCCAACTTACACAAGGCCAAAGCTTTTGGAAAACCATAATTTCAAAGTGGAGATTCACACTGGAGAAATGCCTTGCTTTTACTCTCATCTGTAAAATTAACTGGTAGGAGAAATATGAGTTTCAGTTTTTAATGATGACATAAAATAGATATTTTTCCTTAAAAGTTTGTTAGGTTGTGATGAGCTTACACTGATATTTTGAGAACAGGAATCGGCCAAGAATAATCATTCAAATTACTTGACTCAAACATATCATCTATGAAATTGAATTCCTTTACCATACACAAAGGGAGCAGGTTAATATTAATGGATCACACAAGGATATATGTGTAAGGAAATGGTGTCCCCTTCCTCAGAGTGCACAGAGGAAATACAGATAAATTTCCTAATACAGGTTGGACACTTTGACTTGTTCAAGCAGTGATCTGTCTGGGGTAAAAGAGGTTAGTGAGGAAGTAGGGAGAGAAGGCTAAAAATGTATACTAAATTTCATAATCTGATGAAGAATAGAATAGATGCTTTCCCCTTTCTTTTGAATCACTAGCCCCACATACCCATTTATCTTGATTTTTGCCAAAGAAAAGCACTTAAAAATATAACGCATTTCAAAATTTCTCATAAGTGGTTGGTTTCTCTTGACCCAACCTTGTTAAACATTGTGAAGAGATTTTATAGTAATTGTCAGTACTATAAAGCAAACATTTCCTATGCCTTCTCTATGTCCAGAGAAGTTAAATATGTTGTTGTTCTGCTAAAGCCCAAACTTGTACATACCACATATATATTAATACAATAAACAATAAACGGACATTCCCATCAGCTGACTTTAACGGCAATATGCTACATGTCATCAGCATTTGGAAAATGCATTTTATCAAAGATAACTTGTGTAAAGACATCTTGAAAATGACTAAAACAATCCATCAAATTTCAAAAGCTGAGAATGAGCAGTAGTGCTCTTTATCTTTTCCATTCATCATTCTATAATGCTTTTAGATAATTATGTGACACGAGGAGTGAGAAAGAGATTTGGAGGGAGGTAATTAACACTGGTTACTAGGAAATTAAAAAACCCCAACTCTCTGTGTGTGTTTGCACACACGCACTCCTTGGTAGAACTGTGAAACGAGTTAGTTTTATGAAATTCAGAATTAATTTTATTCTACTATTTAAAAATATAATCATGGCATATTGAGTAGAAAGTAGTTTAGAGTCCATAATAGTGTAATTTCCTTTTTACAATCTCCTTGAAAATTGTCAGTGATTGTCTCCTTGGACTGTCAACTGAAAGGGGAGAATCAGCACACTAAATGAGCTCATTCTGTTATTGGACAGTTCCAAGTGATAGAAGGTGCTTAGGTTCTTCCATCTTTTAGATTCCATTTCAATTTTTGGAGCAGCAGGAACAAATAGTGTCCTGCTTAACATTCTTTTATATATTCAAAATAATTATATCTCCCTGTGGGCTCCTCTTCTACCCAACAGGGTTCCTAGTACCTTCAATTGTTTCTCTTAATTAAAAATTCCATGCTCGTGGCTCTGACTCAGATGGGGCAAAGGCAATATATGTAACCTAAACATTTGTACCCCCATAACATTCTGAAATTAAAAAAAAATTTCCATATCCTCCATCCTGATAGAATTTCTCAGAACATATTCTACTTTGTGTTTTATAATATGGTATTCAGAATTGAAAATAATGCTCTAATATGATGTAAACAATTCAGAACAGAGTCAAAGTCTTATCTACCATGATTTGGACACTGCAATTCTATCCATGATGCCTAAAATTAAAGTAGCATTTTAGTAGCTATTACACTGTTGACTGACATTAAACTTGCGGTCAACAAGTGTTAGTTGAAGTGCCCCAAACTAGCAGGTCTTTCCCTTCTCGCCCTAAACATTTAAAAGTTTATCTCGTTTTATGCCTGTTAGGATGGCTACTCAGAAAAGCTGGCTAAGATGTGGGGAAATAGAAACCCTTATGCACCATCAGTGGGAATGTAAAATGGTGATGTTTCAGCCGTTAACAGGATGAAGGTTCCCCCCAAAATTAAAAATAGAATTAATATATGATCCAGCAATCCCACTTCCGGTTATATATCCAAAATAGTTCGAAGCAGGATCTTGAATAAATATTTGTACATTCATGTTAATTGTAGCATTTTTTATAATAGCCAAGTAATAGATGTCTGTCAGCAGATAAATAAAGAAAATGTGCTATATACATACAGCAGAATATTATTCGGCCTTAAAAAAGAAGGATTCTGACATATTATATACAACAGTGACAAACCTTGAAGATATTATCCTAAAGAAAATAAATCAGTCGCAAAACACAAATATTATATGATTCCACTTATATCCGAGTAGTCAAACTCATACAAACAGAAAGTAGAATTGAGATTGCCAAGGGCTGAAAGGAGGAGGAAGGAAGAGTTAGTGTTTAATGAGTTTGAAGTTTCAGTTTTGCCAGATGAAAACATTGTAGAGATCTGTTGCACAACAATGTGAATATATTTAACACTACTGAACTGTAAATGATTAAGATGGTAAATGTAATGTTATGTTTTTTTTTTACCACAATAAAAAGGAAAACGTTTATCTTATTTTGCTATGTTTCGGATTGTTTAATTTCCATAATGTAATGTAGCATTTATTGTATTGCATATTGTATTACATACAACATTGAGTATTATTCTTTACAAATAAGGTTTCTTATATCTTAATCATTGATGAATACATATCAATAGAACAGAGACAAGGAGAATACCCTGTGGCACTCCATTATAGGTATTCTGCCACACTGAAATCCAGTAATTAATCAACATACTTTGGGTATTATTCTTTAACAAGTCATGGCTCCATATATCAATGCATCTTTTGAGCCTATATTTTGCCCTCTACAAAGATATCATAGAAGACTTTGTAAAATGTTATGCTGAAGTTAAAGTAGCTTGATTTACCATTCTAAAAAATAATATTTTCACTGCATTCCTCTCTAAAATATTGATACCATCTCTATTTAATCTATTTTAACCTATGACAGAAATTAAAAACAAACTGCCCATTTAATTTTGGGGTATAATTTTTAATCCTTTTAAAAATGCATATTGTTATCTATTGGTCCAATTATCTATTACTGCATAACAAACTACCACTAAATTTTAATGGCTTAATACAATAACCATTTCATTGTAGCTACCAAAATTTTGGCTCTAGAATTTGGGCAGAGCTATGCTGGGTGGTCCTTCTATGTCATGTGGCATTCACAGAGGTCATTCCATGACATTTAGTTTACCTGGAGGTTCCAAGAGAGCTTTACTCACATGTCTGGCACTTTGGTGGGGATGTCTGGACTTAGTTGGGACTGTTGACCCAGAGTGCCACATGGTCAACAAGTCGCATGGTGTCCAGGGAAGTCGGACTTACTTCTTACGTGGCTCAGCATTCCGAGAACAAGTGGTTCAGTCAATTCTTTCTGAAATTAATTTACAAAACAACTGTTTATTAGGCACCCAGTAAGTACCAGGTATTATGTTGGATGCTGTGGGATGCAGTAGTACATGTGAGGGACGTGGTCCCTTCATACGTGGAGCTTATAGTGAAGTGGAAAATAAGGTCATTAAACAAATAGTATCAGATGGGGAAAAATGTTGGGAAGTATTGTGATGAAATATTTGTATTGGAAGTTTCTTCCAGTGTGTAGTTCTTATTCAGGGTGAGTAAAGTTACTATTAAAGAATAAGATTCTATCAGGAAATGAAATTTTTTTTCTAACTAAGATATAGGTTCTCCTTCATTTGGAACTCATTTTTTGATCATCTATGTGGAATAAAGGCAAATAGTAAAAAACTTATAATACATTTTTATATACTAATGATTAGTTTAAAATGAATTATTAATTACTATTTCGTCATAGTGAAATCTATTTTGCATTGCTCTTCTGTTTATTTTCCAATTTTCCAGATGGTTAGGAGAGATATCAGATGGTTCAAAATCCTTATATAGAAACAGAATAACGTAATTCACCATAATAAACTTAAAATGCCATAAGTAGATTAATATGATTATACATTGTAGATCCTTTTTAGCCTTTATGTCTTTTTACTTTCCATACAAATTTGTATTCAAAAAATAATGTAAAGCCAGTTACAGGAAGGGTGAAGGGTTATAAAGAAAAATGGCAGATACTTAAGCATCATCCTTTCCTCATGCTGAGGCTAGTCCCTCTCTCATTTCACAGTACATACCTTGCCACATCTCTAATTTAAATAAGGAGCAAACTTAGAAGAGCTAATTTGGTATATGTCTGAGCGTAGTCTAGAATGGGAAATGGGAAATTAAATATAGCCAATTTTGGTCTCATATTTAACTCTTAGAGAACAACATTTTAATTTTTCAAAAGCTTAAAACATTATCCTTTAATTATTGAGCTAAAAGAGTTGCATTCTGTTAAGTAATGAGTAACTTGCTTAAAGGAAACACAGTCTTACATAAAAAGAAACAGCACGTCAAGCTTACATTTTCTTGATCTTGCTATATTTATAAACTAGTTCCTAAACTAGTTCCTAGGTGATTTTTTTTTTTTTTTTTCTGAGACAGAGTCTCGCTTTGTTGCCCGGGCTAGAGTGAGTGCTGTGGCGTCATCCTAGCTCACAGCAACCTCAAACTCCTGGGCTCAAGCAATCCTTCTGCCTCAGCCTCCCGAGTAGCTGGGACTACAGGCATGTGCCACCATGCCCGGCTATATTTTTTTCTATATATATATTTTTTTAGTTGTCCAGATCATTTCTTTCTATTTTTTAGTAGAGACGGGGTCTTGCTCTTGCTCAGGCTGGTCTCGAACTCCTGACCTTGAGCGATCCACCTGCCTTGGCCTCCCAGAGTGCTAGGATTACAAGCGTGAGCCACCGGATTTTATTTTTAGTTTATTTTTTTATTTCATTTTATTTTATCTCATACAACTACCAATCATGTAATTGTGTTAAATTAGTAGCTTTTTAAAGAGCCTTGATGTTTAGAATTGCATCTCAGAAACCAACCTGTTGGGGAGAAAAACTAAGAGAAGCAAAAGGGACTTTAGATTTAGTCTTGCCTGCATGCGAGGGAATTTAGAAGAGTTAAATGACTTGCCCTGAAGTCTTTTTTTTTTAACACTCTAGATTCCATGTATTTATTCTAAGAATAACATGGTGAGAGATTTAAAAAATGTAAGTTCTTTATCTTTGAGCAGTACATAGTGAAATGTTTATGGATGAAATGTTAATATCTGGGATTTGTTTCAAAATAATGTAGGCAGTTTGGTTTATATGTGAAACAAAATTGTCCCAGAATTGTTTGTTAAAGTTATGTGATGACTACAGTGGGGTTTTTAATATTGTTCTACTTTGGTATATATTTGAGATTTTCTGTAATAAAAAGTTTTTAAAAATGTGAGTTTTATTCTCATGTTTTTGATGAGTGGAAATTTTCAATTAAAATTTTTTAAAAAGAAATTTAACCTACAAATAAGATTGGACTTTAAATTTGTTTCCAAAGTCCCCTGTGATGTTTGTGTTTGTGGAGCCTGTTCACAGTAACAGCTTGGGCAGAGTGTGAATACTTAACTTGGTTCACAAGTGGGAAGAGGATTTTACAGTTCTAGGAAAGCCTTGAAGATGGATTTTGACTGTTTAGACTATTTCCTTCTGTTATTTTCTCTGTTATGATAAAGGTAGTTGATAAATTTCAGGAGATAGGCAGTCACACACTAAAACTGCAGTGGAAATGTTCTTGGTTTTTCTTATATATGAAGGGAAAAGCCAGATACATTTTTTTATAAATGCTTTTGGTGCTTACATTTTGACAGCCTTGTTTGGGCAAAGGGATAGTAAAGGCTTAAGAACCTGAAAGAAAAGAGGAGGTGAACAAATTTCTTAGAGTGGAGCTGTGTTTAGTCAAATAAGTAGTACTTCTTTCGTGTTGTGTGGTCTGTAAGAGGTTTATGTATTAATACATGTTCATAGTATCAAGAAGCTTACAGATTTGTTGGGGTATTTATACAGACACATGGAGCAATAATCAACAATGTAAATCACTGTATAATCTACAGTGTAAATCAATATAATAAATCACTCAATTGCATGATACAGAAAATTGTGTAAAAGTTAAGAGGAGTAGGACTCTAGTTGTCAGGGGAGATACATCGAGAAGGGAGAACTTGAATGAGAAATCTAGATTTGTATAGGTAGAGAGATGAAGGGAAGATGCTTACTAACAAGGCAAAAAGCAATATAAGAATAGAAACAGCTTGTCAAGGAGACAGTTTAATAGCTCAGCATTTCCCCAAAATGGTTTGTAAGATGTTAATAGATATTATTAAATAAATTATGAAGAAACTCATTAGCAATGTTAAAAGTTTCTGAGAAATCCTTTGGAAAATAAATTTGTTTAAGGAGAGGAAGCAGTATCGTTTTTCTGTTTTAGATTGTATAATACATCTGTAGAGATTAGTATTTTATTGAATTAATTGTGAGGCACTTCTTTGGAAATACTATAATAGCGTGAATAGAAATCTGGGCTGTTTGGTGATTAGAGTAAGTAAATATAGTGAGAATGAAGAGCACTGAATACCATTGGTAAGGATTTTAATTTTTTTAACTTAAGGAGTCCTTGAAAGTTTTTGAATGGAGGAAAAACATGAATAAATCTATGCTTGGAAAACATTTCAGGAACAAATTGGACTGGGAAGAAACTAGCACCAAAGAAGGGTAGGAGGGGCTACTTCAGTTATACAGGGATAAATTTATGAAAGTAAAGGAAGAAAGAATGCTAGACATTCGAAAGGATGAATTTATAGGATTGGTGATTAGCTATCAAAAGAGATGAATCCATTGTTTCCTGAAAGGTTGTATCATTGGCAAAGTCGTGAAGGGAAAACTGATCTGGGGACAGCAAAGTGATACTAGTTTTAATGGTTGAATTTGTGGTGTTATGTTGAAAGGACTATTGGTAGTAGAGATAGAGGACTGAGCTCAGGACAAAGGAATGAAATTCTGTAGGGTAGAGGTTATGAGAGTAGATAAAACTGAGCAAGGGAATTATAAAGATGTTTTGGGGGTAGAGTGGGGACTATAATTTAAACGAATACATTTTTTGCCATTTCTGAGATATTCTTTTTAGGATAGTAAAGTTAGTAGGTAATATATTTCCTTGGATAACAGGAAAACAATTTCTCGCTCTCCTCTGACATTTGCTATTGGAAAGTTTAGTTTGGACTTGGCAGATAGTTTTGGTTTCAGTTGTTTTGCTGGTTGAGTTTTGGTTTTGTCTTATTTGTTGTTTTCCCTCAGAAAAGGAGCTACATGGATTGCCTGTCAGTTGTAGATATTATCACCTCTGCTTTATTTATAGCAGCTTATTTTGTCCTAGACTGATTGTTAATACGTTAGAATCCCCAACTTTTAAAACAGAAGTTTTGTAAGGAGGAATTAACTGCTATATAAAATCAATTCACATACATACCAGTACATTTATTCCCTAAGCAAAATTTGCTGTTATATTTACGTAAGATTCTTCTTGCGATGCTTTTTTATTGCCTACATCTTACAGATTTGTAATTCTCAGTACTTAATTTAGTCATTTGTTACTTTTGGTCATCCTGTATGCCAAAATTCTTTCTTAAATGCTTACGTGAAAATTGAATGGAGTTTAAGGATTTATTTTTAAGAGAAAGTGTTTTGCCTTAGAACTGTGAAAGCAAAGCTTTAGACTTTGAAGCAATACCTTATATTTGTGGATAAATCAGTAGGCAATTGATTCTTAGGTAACAGTGTCAAATGGCAGAAAGTTAACTTTAAACTGATAAGAACAGATACTACACTTGATCTTAGCCAAAAGGCCGAGAAGCGATGGAAAATTAACTTTAAAGGCTGTAAGGAGATCTTTTTGAAAATTGGTAAAAATATATTTAGTTTTGATTATTTTCCTTATTTTGCTCTCTTTCACCCCACTTTTGAGGAATAAATGTGGGTTTTTTCTTCCCATCTAATTTTCCTTCAGCCTATACTTGTTTCAACAGCAGTAACCAATCAGAAAGGCTTGGTAAGAAAGTTTTAAAGAGAATTTGAAGTACTTGTTTGCTAAAATGAATTAAAAGGAATAGTATTTGAGCCTGTTCCCATATTTTCAGTTGCTTTTACCAAATCTCGAGAAACTTTAAGGGAAAATTATGTTCCATGGTAAAGAAATTTTATTTGTCCTAGATTTACTATTTAGTAGTAGTTTATTCACTGTATTCAAAGAGCCCCCACCACTTTATTATTTTATTTGCTTTTTGAAGCAGGCCTATATTGGAAGAAAAGGAAAATCTGAAAGGTAGAATTCCTTGAAAACAATTTGAAAGTTTTAAATTATGATTTAAAAAATGGGTATGTTAGTTATCAGTGCTGTACCTAATATTTCTGGTTCTCTTCCTGGGCACACCCTAGTTGGGTGTAGCTGTGTAGTTTGCTTTGGCTAATGAAATATGCCATAGTGTGACTGCTCCGTTAGCATTGATCCGGAAGTGAGGAAAGCATACAGTACACCCTCAGCTGACTTACGATGGATGTGAATAAAAGATAAACCTTTGTTTTAAGCCACTGGGATTTCAGGGGTTGTTACTCCAGCTTCATTTTGCCCCGCATTGTCTTGTATGGTAGCTGCTAGCTCCATGGTCCTATTAAACACTTGAAATGTGGCTAGACTGAATTGAGAGTGCTGTAAGTATAAAATACAAACTGAATTTTGAAGATTTAGTATAAAAAATAGAATGTAAAATATCTCAATAATTTCATACTGATTCATGTTGAAATGTAATTACTTTGGACATACTGGTATACCTTGGTTTATTGTGCTTCATGGAGACTGCATTGTTTAAAAAAAAATCTAAAGTTTGTGACAACCCTGCATCCAGCAAGCCTATTGGTGCCATTTTTCCAACAGCTTGTGCTCATTTTGTGTCTCTGGGTCACATTTTGGTAATTCTTGCAATATTTCAAACCTTTTCATTATTATTATATCTGTTATGGTGATCTGTGATCACTGATCTTTGATATTACTATTGTAATTGTTTTGGAGGGCAATGAGTCACATGCCCGTAGATAGTGAACATAGTAAATGTTGTAGGTGTTCTGATTGCTCCACTGTTTCCCCATCTCTCTCCATGTTCTTGGGCCTCCCTATTCTCTGGGACAGGACAATATTGAAATTAGGCCAATTAATCATGCTACAATGGCCTCTAAGTGTTCAAGTAAAAGGAAGAGTATCACATTTCTCATTTTAAATCAAAAGCTAGAAATGATTAAGCTTAGTGACGAAGGCATGTTGAAAGCCAAGATAGGCCAAAAGCTAGACCTCTTGCGTCAAGTAGTTAGCCAAGTTGTGAATGCAAAGGAAAAATTCTTGAAGGAAATTAAAAGTGCTCCCCCAGTGAATACATGAATGATAAACAAGTGAAACGGCTGTAATGTTGATATGGAGAAAGTTTTAGTGGTCTGGATAGATCAAACCGTCCACAACATTCTTTTAAGCCAGTGCCTAATCCAGAGCAAGGCCTTAACTCCCTTCAATTCTAGAGTTAAAAGGCTGAGAGAGGCTGGGCATGGTGGCTCCTGCCTGTAATCCTAGCACTCTGGGAGGCTAAGGTGGGAGGATCACTTGAGTCTGGGAGTTTGAGGTTGAAGTGAGCCATGATGATGCCACTGCACTCTAGCTGGAGCGACAAAGCAAGACTCTTGTCTTTAAAAAAAAAAAGACTGAGAGAGGTAAGGAAGCTGCAGAAGAAAAGTTTGAAACTAGGAGAGGTTAGTTCATGAGGTTTAAGGAAAGAAGCTGGCTCCATAACATGAAAGTGAAAGTTGAAGCAGCAAGTTATCTTGAAGATCTAACTAAGGTCATTGATGAAGGGGGCTACACACAACAACAGATTTTCAGTGTAGATGAAACATCCTTATATTGGGAGAAGACGTCATCTAGGACTTTGATAGCTAGAGAGGAGAAGTCAATGCCTGGCTTCAAAGCCTCAGAGGACCGGCTGACTTACTGTTAGTGGTAATGCAGATGGTAACTTTAAGCTGAAGCAAATACTCATCTACCATTTTGAAAATCCTAGGGCCCTTAAGAATTATGCTAAATCTGTTCTGCCTGTGCTCTGTAGTTGAACAGCAAAGCCTGGATGACAGCACATCTGCTGACAACATGGGTTACTGAATATTTTAAGCCCACTCTTGAGACCTACTGCTCAGAAAAAAAGATTTCTTTCAAAATATTACTACTCACTATGAACCTTGACACCCAAGAGCTCTCATGGGAGATAGACAAGGAGATTAATGTTTTCATGCTTGCTAACACAACATCCATTCTGCAGCCCATGGATCAAGGAGTAATTTTGACTTTCAAGTCTTACTATTTAAGAAATACATTTTGTAAGGTGCTCTAGATAGTGATTCCTCTGATGGATGTGGGCAAAGTAAATCGAAAACCTTTTGGAAAGTATTCACCAGAGTAGATGCCGTTATGAACATTTGTTATTCGTTGGAGGAGGTCAAAATATCAACATTAGCAGGAATTAAGAAGTTGATTCCAACTCCCATGGATGACTTTTGAGGGGTTCAAGACTTCAGTGGAGGAAGTAACTGCAGATGTGGTGGAAATATTTAATAGCAAGAAAAATAGAATTGGAAGTGGAGCCTGGGCCGGGCATGGTGGCTCACACCTGTAATCCTAACACTCTGGGAGGCCGAAGCAGGAGGATTGCTTGAGCTTAGGAGTTCAAGACTAGCCTGAGCAAGAGTGAGACCCCATCTCTACCAAAAAGTTAAAAAACCCAGCCAGGTGTTGTGGCAGGAGCCTCCCACGTAGCTGGGACTACAGGCACGTGCACCATGCCTGGCTAATTTTTTCTATTTTTAGTTGTTTGGCTAATTTCTTTCTATTTATAGTAGAGACGGGGTCTTGATCTTGCTCAGGCTGGTCTCGAACTTCTGAACTCAAGCAGTCCTCCTGCCTCGGCCTCCCAGAGTGCTAGGATTACAGGCGTGAGCCACTGCGCCTGGCCAAATGAAATATATTATTAAAATTAATTTCAGTTTATTTTTACCTTGATGTGGCTATTAGAAAATCTGAAATTACATATGTGACTTGCATTATATTTCTATTTGATAGCACCTATATTGTAGGTGATTCTGACTAATACGAAAATGTATGCAAGGAATAGTGTGCTCTAACAAAAAACCTCAACTGTGGCATTGGCTCAAGGGTCAGGCAGCAAGAAAACTGATATTAGAAGTTGGGAAGATGACGGTGCAGAAAAGTTGGTAAAACTTGCCTGCAGTAACTTGGAAGGCAAGTAATGTATCTAATGCATTTGTAGCTTTAGGGGATGAGGTTGGAAAACATTATATTTTAGCTTCCTTGGTTTCATTTGGCAAGATGTTATGAGAACAAGATGAGCTAGAAAATAATTGGCTGGTTTGCAAGTAGGAATGAGAAGTAGTAGAGAGTCCAGAAATTTGGGGATTTGTAAGATAAGAAGAAGCAATTGCTTCTCACTTCCAATTAGTAAGGTGAAACTGAGAAGACTTTTGAGCAGATAGTTAAAAGTCAGTCTTTTGGCAGGAATCCAGTCAAGGTTATGACCATCACTTACATTGTTAACACTTCTGAATGGTTTAAAGTAATTCAGAGTATAGGTCTGTTGAGGAAGGTGTAGTGCTTTTCATTTGGGTTAGGGAGAAGAGACTAAAGGTGTGGATTCCCAGCTAAAGCCAGGTAAGGTCAAGGTCCCCACAATCAAGTAGAGAGAAATAGACCGTTGTATCAAGGGGCAAGAAAGCAAAAAAATGTAGTAAATCTAAAAGGCATATTTTAGGAAAAAAAGCAGTGGTTGGAACTGGCTAGAATCAAGTACATAAGCCTTCTAAGTTTTTCAGGGAGTTGTATAGTCAAAGAAACCACAGGCATGGACCAGAGTCTGAAAAAAGTGTAATTGGCTTGCGACTCAATGATCTTGTTCCTCACCCCATCCCTCCTGAACCTTCTACCTGCCTGCTGAGAATTATGCTCAACTGAGAAGGCACTCTCTCTGATGCCCACTTGACTTGCAGTAGAAGATACCAGACCAGCAAAAACCTCCCAAAAGGCAGAACCAACCTAAGGGCACAGAGAACAATGGACTGAGAAACTCCTCCCAAGTATCAGTCACAGCATTCTGCACCTTCCAGGTCATAGAGCCCTTATACTTACCTGTTCAGCTGGGTTTATAAATTGCTGTGAATCAGTGACTCTTAGGTCCCCTTTTCTTCTTTTGAATAGGAATATTTTTTGTGGTTATGCTTATATTTATTGTCCTTGTGTATTGTGCGTGTGAGTTGCTGTGAAGAGGGGCCACATCCCCCACAGATCCTGTCCTTTGAGCTTGATGCTGTGACTAGATGGGATATTTGGATTACCTTCAGCAGGGAGGGGCAGGTGTATTTTGCATGCAGAAAGAAGAGTAAATTGAATATATGACCAGCAGGGGGACTAGGGAGTCATGATTCTTCATAAAAGGTTTACTTTTCTTCCAAGCACATGATAGGATTACCTTTTCCTTTAGTTATTAAAGTCAGGCATGGCCCCATATTTTTTTGTAATCAGTACAATGTGAGTGGAAGTTGAGGATCAGGATGTAATTTGCCACATTCCCTATTACCTTACTTGGCAAGGCAATCTTGGAAGCATGTGCCAAGTGAAGCCTAGCTTCCCGAGGGACTGTTAAGAGCACATCTCCCCTGCCAACTTGAATTGGACGTGTAAAATTTATAAGAAATAACTTTTGTTGTATCAAGCCATAGATTTTGTGATTGTTACTGTAGCACAACTTCACCGGTTCTGATTGATGTGTTAGGTTATAATTTTGGTCACAGTAGTTCAATAAATGTTTGAATTGAATATGTAGAAATTTGAGAGTCAAAGAAAAATGTACAAATTCTAAAACTGCTAAGATTCAGCTTTTTAGCTTATATTCCTTGTGATAGCCAGCCTACGTGTTGACTAAGTGTCTTCTTTTATAGGTAATATGGCAAAGAGATTACTTAGGTAGAAGACACAGGAAAAAATAGAAAACAGTGACGCTTGTAACATTATAACTAGGAATAACTACTCAGAGCAATACATAGGTGTGGTTTAGTGGATCATTTAAAGCTGTTTTCTGTTTCTAGTAATACCAACCCAAATTAGGATTATTTATAATCTGCAGGTGTTTTAAATAATCCTTAGAAAAAATAATATTCATTTCTAACACAGTATGAGGAAAGGGAATCTTTTTGTTTTGTTTAAAGGCAATATTTTTTAAACAAAGGGGGGAAACCCCAAACCATGATTTTTTTTTTTTTTTTTTCCCTCCTAGCCGTAGCAGCAGTGGCATCAACATCAGTTTTAATCCAGTGCTGGAGCAGAACCCTTTCTTCAAATGAAGTCTTAGGTAGAACTCTAGTGTATAAAACTAATTTCGGTGGGGCTGCTCTGATTTTTATGACAGCCAGGACCTCATATATTCCTCTTCTCTGCTGGCACTTAAGTATCCTTTAAGGAACCAGTTTACAAATCCCTATGCTGGAGCAGGTATAACCACTTCATTTTGACCATCTTCATTTTGAGGGGTTTGGGTTTCTTAGGAGCAGCCTCAGATCCTTTCTTTAGTCCTACTTTATCCAAGAATTATATATAGTTTCAACAATCCTAATTGATTTCCAAGTTTAAAACTGGCTTGAAAGTGTACGTTAGAAGGGATATGAGTATGATGACCTGGAAGGTGGAAGATGGAGAGAGTTGATGTCACCAGAGTTGTGAAGAAGGCAGCAAAACAAGTAGATACAAGAAATCAAAAACTAGAATTCTGGACATTTTTAGTTCAGTGTTCTAGGGGTTATTTAATAGCATAAATTACTTTTAATAACAAATTAGAGTCATTAGACCAAGATTAATATTCTGAACTTCCTGCCAAGGAAAGTAGGTATATGTTTAATTGATTCTGAAGAGATTTTTGTTCAAAGTATGGTAATCTGTAGTTATCTGGTAACTATCCTAAATAATTCACGCCCTGAAGGGTTTGAATTTCTGAAGTTTTTGATGTATTTTTAAAGTGATACACAAATAATTAAACATTAAAATAGTAAATAATACTCTTTCCCAAAGTTTAATTTAAAAAATTTTATAACTAAAGCATATCAAAAAGAACCTTAGGTTATTTAAATTTTAGAAAATGGATTTATACTATGCTATATGCCATTACCATTGTATTTCAGCAAATTATAAGAAAAGCATAACTGAACTGTGTTTTGTCATAGCTATTTCTAGAATATTTTAAGAGGTAACTACAAGCCATCCAATTTGAAAGTTTTTTTGTAACCTGCAATTAGACTGAATTATTAATAGTAATAGAATTATATGGAAGCTGTTTTTGTATTCTTGGTGAGTAACATAAACAAATATATACATGAATCTGAATGAAGATACATGTATCTACTTGGTAGAAAGTATGAAAACTGAGAATAGGATTCTGATAGGTATACCTATTAAATACCAAGAGGTGAGGTTAAAAAATCATATAACTTATTGTTGTTTTTGTCTGTTTTCTCTCTTGGTTTTACTAAAAGAAGGAGGCTTAAAAAAACAACAATGTATTTTGTTCTCAAGTACTTAGACGAAGAAAGTATTTGCTTATTCTAATAATACAATATTTAGAAGCTTAGGTGATTGTGGGGTGGGAAGATAAGTAAATTATGTTAGTATCCAATTTCTGTTATAGTCATACTTTGTTTTGAATCAAGAGCAATATGATATCTTCCTATTTGAGTACTTAACCTTATTCATAATATACAGCTTCAGATCATTTTTATTGTCCCTAAAAGTTAAGTCTACTGTTAGGATGAATGTTTGATACTCTCAGGATTTGAATAGTGAGAGTTGTGAGTTACACTAGCTGCTTTTAGCAGATCACTTTCCTGCTGTTTCTTGGATGGTAGTTAGGAATTACTGGGAACTATCTTCTTTTTTTTTTTGGTATTAACCTGGGGGAAAAACTTTTTTAAAAAGCCTTTATAATAGCTTTAAAGTAGTCTGTCTTTTTTTTTTTTTAATCTGAAGGAGACAGGAAGACTAGTCCCTAAAGCTTGGGGAAAGGGAAGAGCCTTAGCAAAGAGTACCATATGAAGTAATAGCTTAGAAACATATCGCTGTATATCTTTCATAGTTATTCTAAATTTCTTCCCTGTGGCAGTGAAGATTTTAATTATGAAGTTCCTAAAATAAAATGTCCTCTATGGCAGTGCAAAGCAACAGGAGAGACTTTGCCAGATTTTTAAATTATGGTAAAAAACACATAACATTAAATTTACTATCTTAACCATTTTTAAATGTACAGTTCATCGTGCTAAGTATATTCACATTGTTGTACAGCAGAGGTCTAGAACTTTTTCATCCGCAAAACTGAAACTGTACCTGTTAAATGCCAATTCCTTCTTTCCCCTCTCCCTAGTTCTTGGCAACTACCTTTATACTTTTTGTTTCTATGATTTTGAGTACTTTAGATACTTTATCTTTGTGGAAACACACAGTGTTTGTCTTTTTGTGCCTGGTGTAATGTCCTTGAACTTCATCCATGTTGTAGCATGTGATGGGATTTCCTTTTTAAATACTGCATAATATTTCATTGTATGTATGTACTAAATTTTATCTTTCCCAAATGTTTAAACTCTTGCTAATTTGATTTAATGAAACAATTATTAAAATCACAGGTATTTATATGTAAGGGATGCTTATTTAAAGCTGCCATTCCTGTGAACTTGCCCTGGTAGGGAACTGATCTTTAGCAATGCCTGCAGTATGGTTTTGCACAATTATTTTTCTTACGTCCTGTCTCCATCCATTTTGAACTGTGACTTCAGGCAAACTACATGACCTCTTTGTTTTCTCATCTAGAAAGCAGAGGGAAAAAATAGTACTAACCTCAGGGTAGTCGGGAGCATGAAATGAGTTAATTTAAGTGCTTACAGCAGTGCCTGACGAGCAGTAAATCTTATATGTTAGCTAGTATCATCATCACCATCATCATCATCATCATCATCTGAGAGAGTAGAACACTTTCCCCTTAACAGGGGCTCTGAAGTACTAGATGTACTTCAGATTAAGTAAGATAAAGCTAATATTTCACTATTCAAAATATATTAATTGCAAGTCACATGGTCTTTTTCTCACATATTTGTGGTAAGACTAATATAAAATGAGATCTGTTAAGACATGTTAGAAAGTCAGTCATTTTCATTTGTATGTGTGTGTATCCTATAAAAGGTTGTGTATATTTAATAGGAATAATCTTATTAATGTATAATCTCCAAATGAGTGGAAAAGCTTTGAAGATAATTTGGAAAACTGCTGTAAAATGTAGAAGATTAATAAAAGATTAATTTTAAATGAGAGGAGAAGACCAGTTACAGAAGAGTAACGATCCAAATCTAAGGAGATGGAATTTGGGGGAAGAGATTGCTTAATGTTAAAGCATAGATACTATTTATATTTTAAATTATATTTGGTAAGGGTATAAAAATTTAGAGACAGGGTCTCACTCTGTTGCCCAGGCTGGAATACAGTGGTGTGATAGCTCACTGCAGCCTTGAACTCTTGGGCTCAAGCAGTCCTTTCTGGTCTGCTACTATCTGGCCACTTTTAGTCTCTTTTGCTGGTTCTTTTTAATCTCCTCTGCTTATTAATTTCGGAGTGCCCCAAAGTTTCCTCCTGTTCTACCCTGTATTCATCCTCTTGAGTACCTGGGACTATAGGCATGCACCACCATGCCGGTCTGTTGTTTGTAAATTTTTTGTAGAGATGGGCTCTTGCTGTGTTGCCCAGGCTAGTCTCCAACTATTGGCCTCAAACAGTCCTACCACCTCAGCCTCCCAGAGTGCTGGGAGGTGCGAAGCTGTAGGTGCGAGCTACTAGCCCAGCCAAAATTTAGTTTAAAACCAGATCCCTAAAGAGTTAACTTCTTTTAATTAGACTAGGGAAGATATACTTTTAGGAACCCATTTCTATAATTTAGAACTATCCCTTTAAAAGAAAAGTTTAAAAAAAGACTTGAAGTAGCTCTGAAATGTCCATAGCAATCTGAATAATTATGAAAATAATTAAAATAATAGATGACATCTTGTAGGATTATCTTGTTATTCTGTTTAGGTGATTTTTATGGCAAGTGAAACTGATTAAATGGCAAATGTAAATAAAAATTAACTTTTAGAATCAAATGAAGTAATTTTATCAGTGCTTTAAAACGTCAAAGGCAGAGAATATGAAAGACTTTTATAAGAGCAACAAAATCCTAATGATATGCTATTGATAAAGGAGAATGTCTTATTTTATCAGCCATACTATAATTCATATTTATGTAGTGTTAGCTACTTAAGTTAAATATACATGTTCCAGACTTGATAAACCAACTGAGAATTTATCTTAAATATTCTATTAGCTCTGATGATAAGTAATTTAGCAGTTAATTTTAGGAAGAGGTATTTAGGAGTTTCTTCTGGTAATAAATTTAATAGAAATCTATGCATGCCCTGAGTTGTTAATGCTTAACTAATATTGAAAATTAGTGTTTGTAACGATATTGTGTGTGCCTGTGTGTGTGTGTGTGTGTATGTATGTATATGTATATTTCATCATTTAAATTTCCTGTTTCCTTTTTACTTCAGCTCTTGCACAGGTTTGCAGGAAAATTTTTTCTTACATACATTTCCCTTTCACAAGCTGGTTTTATTGGTAGGCCTTGAAAACAACCACACTCATGGGACAAAGATGTTGTCAGTGCTGTACTAGGCCAGATGAAACAGAAACTTAAACTTTTCGAGGTAGAGAATAGACATAATAAAAACACCAATGTAGTTTATAAAGTTCTTTAGTGTTATGCAGATATCCTTGAATTTCTGTTTCCATTGCTTAAATGTTTTGCATTTAAATTAGTTTTTCCTTAAACACAAAAGTCAGATTTAAATGAGCGTATCCATTTTTTATACTGCCAGTGTATATTAGATACTGCTACTAAATATAAAAGCTGGTTTGCAGTATTTCAGGTACTCTTATGTGTTAAATCTACATTTCTGGGCTAACCTGTGCCAATTTATAATGTTTGGTCTTACAGATAACTCTAAGCAAAACTCTTAGAGTTATCTGTACTTGTCTCCAATTCATTTCTTTCTATTCTCAAGTCACTTTAGGCAGAGTTTTATCCTTACTTCACTGAAACAGCTCTTGTCAAGATCACCAGTGATTACCACAATATTATATCCAAGGATCATTTCTTAGCCTTCATTTTAAGGATTTTTCAAGCATTTGACATAGTTGATTATGTTCTTCTTGAAATGATTTCTTCATTTGGCTTCTGGACACCAGTTTCCTCTTATCTCACTGGCCACTTTTGGTCTCCTTTGCTGGTTCTTTTTAATCTCCTTTGCTGGTTCTTTTTAATCTCCTCTGCTTACTAATTTTGGAGTATCCCAGGGTTTCCTCCTGTCTATCTGTATTTCACATGACTCTCTATACCAATTATATATTCTTATACTGGCAGGCAGACTTCTACCTGAACCCTAGACCCATTCACTGCATGATCAGCATCTTCATTTGGATATTTAATAGGCATTTCTAAACTTTCGTATCCAAAAATGGGCCCCTGATTGGCACGCCGCCTCCACAATCTTTTCTACCTCTAGTCTACCTATCTCAATTAATGGCAACTCCGTTTTTCTAGTTGCTCAGGACAGAAACCTTGGAAGTGTCTTTAACTCCTTTTCTGTTCTCGCACCTCACATAATAACCTATTATCCATCTGTTAGTAAATGTCTTTGACTCTACCTTCAAAATATTTCCTGACTGACCACTTCTACCACTTCCTCATCAATACCCCGCTTTTAGGCCACCGTTATCTTTTCCTTTAATAGTTACAATAGCCTCCTAATTTAATTAGTCTCCCTACTTCTGCCCTTGCTTCCCAACAGTCTCTTTAATACAACATCTAGAGTGATCCTGGATTTATTTTAATAAAATGCAATTCAAATTATATCACCCCTTTTAATCCCTGAGTGGCTCGTGGCTTTTATCACTCAGAATAAAATGTGAAGTTCTTATAATGGTCTACAAGATAGTACACAATGGCCTGTAACATCACATATGATCCTAAAATCCTAATCTCCCCACCACTACCCACCATTGTTACTCTGTCATTTTATCACTTACTGTTCTTCCTCCACGTTCATTCCACTCTAGCCACACAGGCCGTCTTGCTTTTCCCTGAACACACCAAGCACACATCCAACTTGGTTTTCTTGCTTCTTGGAGTACTCCCCCACCCTCTCTTGCTTGCTTCTTTGCCTCCTTCACGGTCAAATGTCAGCATATCAGCAAAGCTTTTCATTGGCCACTCCATTTAAAATGGCAACCACTCCCCTCCTTTTGTTTCTTATCCCTCCTTACCTTACTTTTCCCCCATAACACTTAACTACCACCTGAAATGCTGCATATTTATTTGTTTTTTGTTCTGTCTTCTCCTAACTAAAAGGTAAACTTGACAAAAAGCATGAACTTAACTCTTGTTAAATGCTTTATCTTTGGAACCTAGAACAGTGACTGGCACATTGTAGCCACTGACATATTTGTTGAATGAATACATTTATATTGTAAACTTCAAATTATGGGATTTAATTTGTGAGGTACACTCATTTTAAGTTTTTTTATGTGTATATGGGGAACTAGAAGCCACTGCAAGAGAAATTTATCATCTATAATAATTCCTAAGTAATCTCCTATAGGTTACTTAAAATATTTCATTTAAAATAATCTTTATATTGAAGTATTAATATGCATCGAGAAAATACACGAATCATGTGTGTATAACTTGATCAAATTTTACAACACGGAACATAAAGGAGAAACTACCACCCAAATCATGACATAGGATATTATCAGCAACCCCAGATATCGGCCTGTACTCAGTCATTATGCCTCTCGAAAGTAGGCAATCACCACTCTTCTATCACTGTAGAGTGGGCCCCTGCCCTTTTTTAAAGACTTAATTTTTTTTTTAGAGCAGTTTTAGGTTTTCAGTAAAAATGAAAGAAAGGCACAGAGATATACCATATACCCCCTACCCCCACATACATAGCCTCCCTCATTATCAGCATCCCCCATCAGAGTGGCATGCTTGTTACAGTCAATGAGCCTGCCCTGATGCATTATCACCCAGAGTCCATACTCTACTTTAGGGTTCCCTCTTGGTGGTGTGCAATCTATGGGTTTGGGCAAATGTATGTCATGCGTCCACCCATATTATACAGAGTATTTTCACTGCTCTAAAATTCCTCTGTGCTTTGCCTATTCATCCCTTTCTCCCCCTTAACCCCTGGGAACCACTGATCTTTTTTACTATCGCAATAGTTTTGCTTTTTCCAAAATGTCATATGGTCGGAATAATCATTGCCTATTGTTTTGAGTTTTATATAAATTGAATTTTTTATTTATATTAAAAAATCATGTATGATCCTATTCCCTGTATATATAGAGAATATGTATACATGGGGGGAGTGTGTGTTGCTTCTTTTGTTTAAAATATGTTTGTGAGATTCATTCCTGTCATTGCATATAAATTGTTAATTTTCATTGTTTTGATATGTTCCATTGTATGAATGAATATATTATGATTTATTTTTCCATTCCAATACTACCGGATATATGGGGTTTCTTTCCAGTTTAGAGTAATTAGAAATAATGTTGCTGTGAATTTTGTGCATGTTTTTTGGTGTCATATATATGCATTTCTATAGGGTATATACCAGGGGATGAAATTGTTTGGGCCATAGGGTATACATAGGTTCGGTTTTAGAAGATACGGATGAAAGGTTTTCCAAAGTGGTTGTACTGATTTACACACTCACCATTACGTGGGAGTTTTAGTTCCACTTCCTTGCCAACAATTGGCATAGTCTGTTTTAAAATATTTAGTCATTCCATGGGTGTTTAGTGATTTCTCATTGTGAATTAAATTTTTATTTCCCTGATATTTATTAATGTTGGGTACCTTTTCATACTTTTATGGGCATTTGATGGATTATTACTTTCCCTTCTCCTGAGCCTTATAAACAGTGTCCACTGTAGAATAACTAGGTACCATGTAGGACACTTAAGTACAGCACAGTAAAAAAATGTTTTCCTATTAGCTACTCTAAGATATCAATATGTAAATTTGACTGCCTAGTATTGATGACTTATTTTTAAGCTATCTCTATTAAATTGTTATGTATTTGGCAAAGGAGAATTATTTAGGACTTACTAGATAAATTTATTTTAGGATTAGCATTCTAAAATATACCCACATGTGTATGAGTAAGTACAATGGTTAAAAATTGGGCACAACAGTTTTTGGGCAATTAATTTATTGTCTTCGGTGAGCGCTTTATGGTCATGTCTATGTGTGACTTAATCTTAAAAAAAAGAAATCTTCTCTTTATGTATTATTTGCATATAGAAGTAGCATAGAAAAGTAGAGGACAAAGTTTTCCCAGGTAATTATTACCTATATTGGAAGTTCCCTTTTAAAGAAAGTTTATTCATTTAGTCAAATTGTATTTTCTTAGCACTTCTGAGTGATGCATTCATTATCTAAAGGGATGTATAAGCTAATAAATATAACTAATTCTACCATAAGCATGTGTAAAGGAGATGACTTTTGAGCTAGTCTTGAAGGATAGATAAAGGTTAGGTAAAGAACAAAAGAATTAGAGAACAGTCAAGGCAAGAGAAGTAGCGCATGCAATGGTGTGGCATTGGGAGAGGACGTGTGTTCTGAAAATGATGAGAATTTCAGTGTTCTAATATTGAAGATGGAAGAGCAGAGGCCAGATTGAAAGATTTTTGAATACCAGGTTAATGAGTTTGGACTTTATCCTGTATAAAATAGACAATTAGTGCAAGCGTTAAATTAGGAAAATGATACAATTAGATTTTTACTCAGGAAGAAAATTTGGGAAGCTGTGTAGAAGATGAATTGGAGAAAAATGAGAAGCTGGGAATGGACTAGCAGTACTCACCTGAAGTTGATAGAGAGTTAGATTGAATATAACTAAGGGGATACAAGGACAAGGGTTGGTATGGACAAGATATGTTCAATTTGGACCTGCTAAATTCTATGTGCCTATGGTTTGTCTAGATGGAATAAGAAAGAAAACTAAGTTTAAAGTAGTTATGTCCATGACATGTTCGTTAAATGTGTGTTTGTGGGTTCTAGTAAGAGAATTGGTAATAGGAAAGAGTACAGATGTTCTAGTATCTTCCTCCCCTCAGTCAAATTGCATTTCATTTTTTTCCCTCTCTCATCAGTTGCTTTTTTGTTCTCTATGTTGGGTCTTTCTTGTAGGTCCAAGACCCCTTCATTCGTTCCATTCGTTCATTCTTCCTTTTCTCTCTCTCTCTCTCTTTTCTTTCTCTTTCTTCCTTTCTTTCCTTTTCCCTTTTTCTTTCTCTTTCTTCTCTTTTTTCTTTTCTTTTCTTTTCCTTTCTTTTCCCTTTCCCTTTCCCCTCCTCTTTCTTTCTTTCCTTCTGTCTTTGTTTCTTCCTTCCCTTTCCTTTCCCTCCTCCCAGGACCTCACTCTGTCACCTGGACTAGAGTGCAGTGGCATCATCATAGCTGACTGCAACCTTAAGTTCCTCACCATAGCTCACTGCAGCCTCAAGCTCCTGGGCTCAAGCAATCCTCCTGCCTAAGCTTCCCCAAGTAGCTGGGACTACAGGTGTATGCCAACCACACCCGGCTAATTTTTCTCTAATTTTGTAGAGATAGGGTCTCACTCTTCTTGCTCAGTCAGGCTGGTCTTAAACTCCTGGCCTCAGGCACTCTTCCTGCCTCAGCCTCCTAAAGTGCTAAGATTGCAGACATGAGCCACCATACCTGGCCATTCATTCTTTGTTGTTTTTTTTTTTTTTTTGGAGTCAGAGTCTTGCTCTGT
Source organism: Propithecus perrieri (assembly GCA_963574695.1). Classification (NCBI taxonomy): domain Eukaryota; kingdom Metazoa; phylum Chordata; class Mammalia; order Primates; family Indriidae; genus Propithecus; species Propithecus perrieri. The sequence continues at coordinate 48,198 of CAUYRB010062983.1, forward strand.
TGCCTGGGCTAGCGTACTGTGGCATCAGCCTAGCTCACAGTAACCTCAAATTCCTGGGCTCAAGTAGTCTTTCTGCCTCAGCCTCCCGAGTAGATGGGATTACAGGCATGCGCCACCATGCCTGGCTAATTTTTTCTATATATTTTTAGTTCTCCCGCTAATTTCTTTCTATTTTTAGTAGAGACGGGGTCTCACTTTCTTAGGCTGGTCTTCAACTCCTGAGCTCAAACGATCCACCTGCCTCAGTCTCCCAGAGTGCTAGGATTACAGGCGTGAGCCACTGCGCCTGGCCCATTTATTCTTGGTATTAGTATTTTGTCATCTAATTTTTTCCTACTGTCCTATCAGAAATAATGTTAAATACTCAAAAAGTTGAAAATTAAACTGTAAAATGAGCAGCTTTAAAAAAAGTCCAGTGAGATTCCTCATGTTACAGACTTAGAATTTGTGTAATTTTGTATATGTGATATCCATATGTTTTATTCAATTTGTAAAAGCTATCTTGCACAGTATTTGTGCATTATTTTTGACATAATGATACAGGTGGACATCTGATTATAAAGGAACAGAGTTTAAGACTCCTGTATCTGGAACGATTTTATACACATCTGATTATTTACTTCTTCACTGAGAATATAGAAACAACAGATTCAGTTTCCCCTGAATTTCCAGATACCAAATTTATTCTGCGTCTGGGCCTAGCACAGTTTGTGGCAGAGTGGATAACTATGAATATTTATTGGATGAATGAACTTCTTAACCAGACTTTTGAAAAAGTCTGTATTTGTTATTAATATTTTCTCCCTTCTCATTCACTTTTTTTAGTCAGTTTCTTTCTTGATTCATTGCCTTCGATGTTGTCCACTTCTTCCCTTTCTTGAAATACTTTTTTCCTTTTCTTTTATGGTAGCGTGTTCTAGCTGCTCTCTTCTCCCCTTTCCTTAAATGTTTTTGTTCCTCGTAGGCCACCTTCTCATCTCATGCTACTCATGGTCCCTGAGTGATCTAACTTAATTCTTTGGATGTGCTTCTCACTGGTGTATATACTGATAACTCTCAACTCTCTATCTGTAGCGCACACATTGCTCTCTGAGCACCAAACCTGTAGGTCCAGCTTTTTACTTGTATGTCCCACAGATGGTTCAAACTCAGTGACCTTCAACCTTGAACTCATTAACTGTTCTTTTCCACCTGGACCTTCTCCAGTATTTCCTGTCTCAATGAATGGCACCACCACCTACCCTGTTGTCCCATTTTTTTCCCCCTTGATTCTTGATGTGGTTAGTCTGATAAAATAAACTAGTTTTAAGCTACCTGAGGCAATTTTCTTGACTGTTGATTATACATTCTAGTTTTTGTTAGTATAAATTCAGGAGTTATTGGGCACATTTGATTTTTAAGGTTATTTTTGCCCCAAGTGTTAGTGTCTAATACAGGTCTAAAATAATTAAGATTTTTTTTGTTAACATATGTCAAACCAAGATTTGCAGGAATTTATGTTTTACCAAAAATGGTTATATTCATTGTTGTAAGTCATTCATTGTTCCTTTTAAAAAATTAGTTTTCTGAAATGAAAAAAACCTCAGTTGATCTGTTCTCTTAGTTTCACTTAGAAAATGACGTTGTATTATTATCGATATATAAATAAATGTTTGACTCTGCCAAAAAATGACATAACTTCCTGCCATATTCACTTTTTTCACCATTGCATGCTTATTTCGTTTTCCAGTCTGGTTTATAATAAAACTCCTTGAAAATAGAAACTTTCTTATACTTCTGTACCTCCTTCTACAGTAATGTTTTGGCTGTTATAGAGATTTTAGTAATGATTGACTTTAGAGCTTAAGTTTATAACAGTTTTAAGTGAATTCTACCTTCATTTGCATTCATATGGTACCTATAGATAGGCATAATAGATGCAAGTTGTGAAGTAGAGATTAAAAGGCATTAGAATTTGTTCCAGTCTGAATTGATCATTGGATTTATTGACTAATTGAACAACTATAATTGAAGTTTCAGATTGCATCTCAGCTTGCTCAAAAAAATATTACCTGCTTTTATTACTGGATCTTTTAAGAAGTAAGCTTTCATGTTGGCTTTATTCCCTTTTTGGCTTAATCTCTGATATTTAGAATAAAGTAGGTTGTTTTGAAAGGAATAAGCCACAATGAATAGCACTGATTAAACTCTACAAACAGATGACTTTTGACTTCTACATAATATTCACTTTACCTTAGAGAGGTTCAGATCTCTTGCTATCTTTTTGGGCCAGTGGGCTGCTTCTCATCTGTATATGTTTTTTTCTTTAGATATTAGGATCAAGGAAGAAGAACCTGATCCTGAAGAGTGGCAGCTCAGTGGTGATTCTACATTGAATACCAATGATCTAACACACTTAAGAGTACAGGTGGTAGATGAAGAAGGGGACCAACAACATCAAGAAGGAAAAAGACTTCGGAGGGTAGCTTGCACCTGTCCCAACTGTAAAGAAGGTGGTGGGAGGTATGCACACATGAAACATATCCTTTTTTTTTTTTAAAAGAATGCCAATATCATCACCTTAATTTTTGAAATATTGCATGCCATATCGATTTTGAGAAATTATTCATTATATGATCATTTTGGGTGTGTATCTGTATGAGTGTGGCAGAAGTTAGGGAACAAAATATATGAAATTCAATTTTCAGATCTAAATGCCTTTTAAACTAAACTTACTTAGTTTACTTTTTTTCAAGTAAGTGTAATAGATACCATTTAATAGGGCCATCTCAGAAATTAGCCTGTTTGCAAACTAGCAGTGAGATTTGCCTTAATACAGGTAAAAAGTTGATTCTTAGGTTGAGACTAGCAGTTATGTAAAAATAAGTTAAGAAGTTCAAAAATAGTTTATAAGCACTTCCATTTTTCAATGAAAGTGAAAAATAAGCCTTAATAGATAGAATTTTTTAAAAAGTGGGATTGTAGTAATTCACTTGAGTGTTCTTAAAAATAAACATTAAGACAGAATAATACGATAGGATGATCAGTAATTACGTTAAATGTGAATAAATTCAGCTTAATAAGAGATTAAGGCTCAGATCATATTTTTAAAAAACATAAAATACAGTCTGATGTTGATTATAAGGAATACCTCAAATAATTGGCACAGAAATGTTGAAGACAAGGGATGGAAAAAGATTTATTAGGCAAATGTTAACAAAAAGAAAACTTGGTTGCATCAAGCAAGGTGGGAGGGATTAAAATGATGAGCCTCAAATGGACAGATAGGGGATATATTATATTTCTTTAATACGAAGTTTCCATCAGGAAGATTTAATAGTCATGGTACCTTTTTGCGCAGCTTTGAAATATATAGAGCAAAAAGTGATAGAACTCTAAAGCCGTACTAAACAAGTCCTCAGTCATGGTGAAAAGTCTTAACACACCTACCTACTCTTTGAAATGCACAGTTTAGGTAGACAGAGTATACTATTAACACAGTTAACAAACTTGATCTAATAGAACTTGTCTGCCTTTGAATTGGTTTCATTAGCTAATTTGGACATTGGCCAGCCCTTTTGCAATAATAATGGCTAATAATTGCTAACGTTGAGAGCTTACTGTGCTCCAGACAGTTTTATACACGAAACAGAGGTTGAATGACTCTTAAGAGTACACACAACTGGGATTTGGACCTAGTTTCTTAATCTAGAGCCTTAACCATTAAACAGTATTGACTCCCAAGTGGATCCGGATAAGCATCTGATCCTTAGGTATTTGTATTTATTGTAATTATTCACTTGTTCAAAATTTTATTTGTTCTTTGACATGTTTTGGTCAATTAAAATAAGTGTGAAATTCTGGCTATGCGATAACTTTTCCGAAACTTACTTTCATTTTAGAGGAGCTTCTAAAATAAATTATTTATGAAAGTAAAATCTAATTACAGGTCAAGGCCCCAGCCTATGCTTCACATATTCTTTACTTTAAAATGAAAATCGTTTAATTTATTAAACTAACATATCCTCATAAAAATCCAGAAACATAGAGGTATGTTTAAAAACACTAAAATCTTACCCTACTTCAGGATAAGCACAGTAACATTTTTTGTTTGTATCCTTCTAGACCTTACATGCATTTTAAAGTTGAATCATCTAATTCTCAGTGTTTTCCATGTCTAGTCTGGTTTTGAGAATTTTTGTGACCATATTTCCAAGTCTTTATAGTCTGTATCTTTTTTTTGGTTGTACAGTTTTCTATTGTGTGAATGTATAATAATTTAACATATTTTGTTGGGATTTTATTATTGTCATAATCCTTATACATATGTCTGCACATTTGTCTGATTATTTTAGTAGTATAAGTTGGCAGAAGTGGAATTGCTGGGTTAAAGGGAATTGACTGCTAGAAAGGGTAGTGTCTGCTCTTCACCGGCGGAGTATGAGAGTATCTGGTTTCCCACACCTTTGCCAACAGTGGATTTTATCATTTTTTTAAACTTATTAATATCTGGCAGATGAAAAATAATGCCTCAATATTGTTTTAGTGTATTTTCTTACTGCTTGGTGAGGTAGAACACTTTTTGGTGTTATTTTTGCCATTTTAAAATTTCTTTTGTAGATTGTTTTTCTGTCTTGTGAATCTGTTAATTTGTGTAACTGTCATGTGTATAAATATTTTTCCCAGTTTTACATTGACTTCAAATTTATGTCATTGGTTTGCAAAATACGTTATTAATATACAAGTAAAGAAAGAGTTCCATTACCTATAACTTGGAAACTTTCTTTAAGCACAAAAATTTTAAGTTAATCTGTCCTTTAGTAGATGCCTTATTACCACGATGCTGTTATGTTTTTCCTATCCCAAGGATTATAAAAATGTTCACTTAGATGTTTTCTAGAACTTTTGTGACTTCATTTTTTAAAAGTTTACTTATTCTAAGCAATAAAAATTGAGATTCTTAAGAAACTACGTTGTTTCTTAGAGCCTGTTTGAACAAAATTCAACTGGTATATGCGTGATAGGCACATTTGTATAAATGACAGTTATTGCATATAATTAGTGAAAGCATAACATAAATTGTAAATCCAGAATATTCCAAAGTGTTCTGTAAAGGTGAGTGAGGCTGTACTTAAAACTGTTTTTAGAATATTGGTCTTTTTTTCTCAACTATTTCTTTAAAAAAAAAAAAATATAGGCAAGATGGCATTTTTAGAGAACTAATGTCATTTATATTTAGATAAATTTTATTTGCTTACCTTTTTGGATAAGGTATAAAGTATAATTAAATACTTAAAATTGTATTAATTTGGTCAATATTTATTGAGCAAAACCATCCTTCAGAGACTCTTTAATCTAGTGGAAGAGATAAACAATTGTAATGAAGTAAAATGACTTCTAGAGGCATTATTGCTATATAGGTTTTGTATGGATTATGCATTAAATCCATATTTTTAAAATTGTGCAAAATCTATTTTCTTTTTTCACTTAAAAAAACATTTAATAAAAGACCAGTTTATATATTACTTTGAATTATGTCCGTAAAAAATTCAAATATACAAATCATATTCCCAAACCCAAAAGAATCTTTTCAAAAAAATGAAATACAGACATAGACAAATTGAGGATCCAAATCATTTAAAAAATATTGAAAAAAACACAGTAAATTATTTTTTTGTAATTAGAAACAAAACAACAAAATGACAGTTTTACACAATGGTAAAATTTCAAAAAGCTCAATGATGGAGCAGTGGTGCCACCTTTTATTTAAATAAGTACTGTTCACTAATGCTTTTACAGTAATACCAATTTTAATTTCGTTAGATAATGGATTTAAAGGTCAAATCTTGAAACAACCAAAAAATAGAATTATAGTTAATATTTGAACATTCTAATTTTGCCCGTGTGTTTAAAGTTGTGAATTATGGATATATCCTCCAGAAAAGTCAGGTATTTGGTAAAGCAAGGCACATAGGACCAAATTTTGATAAAGGTGCTTTTGTTTGCTTCTTTGACTCTTTTAAATATCCTGGAGATTCTAAAGATGACTTTCAATATAGCATAAATAACTTTTATTAACCTTTTCCTATGTAAAGCATGTACCCATACTAATTATTATAGCAATAAACGTGGAGATAGAAATGAGTGATGGTATAAACCCTGTTTTAAAAAAAGTCAGTTAAATGACTATACAGTGACATTTTAAAAGTCCAGTAATTTGATACGTGAGAATAGTCAGTATTACAGTAAGTCAGTTAGTTTCCTTTCAGATTCTGTCTCCTTTAGAATCTAGTTTAAATGTCAAACCACCTTTTCTTCTATGAAATTCTGTGACATTCAGTATAAATTTATGTAAACATTTAAGTTTTGCATCTCTAAACTACGTATTCCACCACAGAAGTAACCTACAGCTTCTCCAAAATCACTTATTAAAGAACTGATAACATTACTGTGTTGAAACATCTACCTGTTGCATTTCTTCCCAAGTATACTATATTTTTAATTTTTAATAGAAATCGTCAATTGACACTCTTCTCCCATGAATTAGCACATTTTCACATTGAACAAAGTAGTTGAAAGATAATAAACTTTAAAAAGTATAGGAATTTAAATAATCAAGGATTCATCTTTATAAAATCTTCATACAGTAAGGCCTTTGGAGGTCATGAATACGAACACCACACACACAAGAATGGCATTATCTGTGTATATATGACGTGATCTAAGATACAGGTCTGCCTCCTTAAATATGCTTATTTCTTTATGAATTAAAAATTACATAGCCCAATCTCTAATAAATACTTCCAAACCCACTAGAGAAGCAAAATATAAATTATGCCAGTCTAATAAAAGTGTGCTTTGAAAATATACTTTAGACTATTTTGTCCATTTTCACAACTCTTGATTACATTTTTATAATTTTTGTTAGGAATCTTGAAAATTCTGTTATTTTGAACATCTGAAATGTTAATACTCTGATATATCAAATATCCGATAATTTACTTATAATTTTTTAAAGTGTTAAAATGGGGGCAGACTAAACAATCGTGAATGCACACTCCATTAATACATAAGTAACCAACCAACACTTCATTGTGAGCTGAACATTTTTAAATTATTGTGCAAAGTCTATTTTCTTTGTCATCATTTCAGTTTATGTCCTGTTTCTCCCACTCTGAGCAAAAGAGATTGGACTTAAACTTTTTGTCATCTCTCCACCCACAATTTAGCTTTATTTATAGTTACTTTACCTTGGCATTATTAAATTATTGGGAATAAGTTTAGGTACTCAAGAATAGAAACTTCAAATTGTTAGTTTTTCTAGGTTACATAATAGGTATTAGTGGTATAATTAAGCCAACGAAGAAGAAAACTTACAACTAAATCTTTTCTTACCTGAAGTTTGTTGAGAAATTCACTTTAGTTCTCTCCCTTCCTTCATATGATTTGCTGTAAAATCCATATTGAGCATATCTGTATTTTATGTTGAATCACATTTCCTTTTTAAATAGAAACTTGGACTTGAGTGTTAAGTTTTTCCCTTAAATTATATATTTGTGTGGGACCCTGCCCCCATGTTTCTCTTTTTAGATGGCTATCCCATTTTCAAACAAAGAGTATTTCTCCTGTTTCCTTATAATTCAATTGAAAGTATCTTTCCCTAGCTTCTTGCTTTTTTGAGAACCCAAATTTGTTGCTGTTAGTTTGTTTTAGTCCTGTGCTTTGTTAATGCTCTTAAGCTAAATTTTGCTAAGGTGGTGAAATAGCACTTTTGAGTATATAAAAGCGCATTTATTTATCTGAGTGGTAGGCCTAGAGGAGAGGCAAGAAGTCACGGGTACATGAGTGAACTGAATTGGGTTCTCTGTGAAATTGCTATGGTGAACACAATATGTAAAATTGGTTTGTTCACCAGCAGCCGCAAACATTGCTGTTTTTCTTAGGGCTATTTCAGAATAAAATAGGTTTAAAAAGCTAAATTAAATGGAAACAGTTTTGGCTTTGGTTAATAGGACTTTGGCATTGCAAGTGAGCCAGAAAAACCTGTTTCACTCAACTCAGCTCTTTGAAGAGAGTTGTAGAAGTTGGGGGTGGAGTGGAGCAGAAACTAGAATTGTGTTAGATTATGACATCCTTGCCCTTGAGACAACAGCATGACTCCTCCTTGTCTTTACTTATGCTATTCCTCTGCCTGGAATGCCTTCCCTCCTTTCTATCTAAATCCTACCCACCTCCTCCACGAAGCCTTCTCTAACTACTGGAGCCCACATTGATGTCTCCCTGTTCAGAACACCTATGGCATCTAACAGCCAGCACTGCACCGTTTAGCACTGTTTGTCCTATGGCAATTTCACATGCTACTGAGTGTGAGTACATTAAAATATAAATGTGGGGAAATATGCATTTTTCCAGTAAAATTTGAAAAACAATAGGTATATTGTATACCGGAGGATTTTCAGGCTATAGAAGGTTTACAGGCTACCACCTAGATAGATAGACTGTGAGATTGGGGGAGGAGGGGAGTTGGGGAGGGGGATAAATGTACCTTTTTTTTTTTTTTTTTTAAATCTCAGAGAAACATTGTAAAGTTTATACAATATTTTGATAATTGTTGTGTCCAAAGTGTCATGTTTTTCAAAAAACTATTTTTATTTAGTAACTAGCCTTTTTTTTTTTTTTTTTTTTAAGCTTGAGAAATAACATGTAATGTTTAATACTATTTGGATGGCAGTTCTGGAATCAAAAATTTTTCTTCTTAGGCTAAGATACCTCTGTTCACCCATCTAACCACATATTTCCCTAACTCTCTTCTTGGTATCAAATACTGAAATGTAATGAATGTCAAATTTTGCAGTGTGGAGAAAACTGTATTTTAATATATCTCTTGTGTATGATTTTGGGTATCTTTTGCATGGTTAATATGAAGGGAATTTTAACTGTAAAGATAATTTTGATTTGTATTTATTTCAACTAATGCTGATGGAATTAAGATCATAGCTTTAGCTAGATTTTTAAAAACTTTCTCCAAGTCATATATATTCAGGGCATGGCCATATAAATATATGAATAAATATGCTTAAGTCATGTTAATTTAAAGTCTACTTAGCTGCCTATCTACCTTTTAATTGTATCTGTGATCAGTTTTACATTCATTCTTTGGTTTAAATATTTTTAATTATCTGAAATTATGACTTTTGAATAAAGACCATTTAGTTTCCTATACAATTAATTTAATTGGATTGAACTTAATGCATATAATTTGTGAATGGTTCTGGCAGAATAATAAATAGCTTTATTATACATTTTTTATGTATGAAATGCCCTTTTAATTACATATTTCTTGAGCGTATTTACATTTGGACAGCAATCACATTAATTCAGGAGTAAAATTAATATGTAAAACATATACACTTGGTATATAAATTTTCATTTAAATTGATTTTAAATGGTTTTGGTTTCTGATTGACCTCGTGATAATGTATTCTATTTGAAACTCAATATGGAGTATGTAAGTGCTAATATCCATTTGAATATTTTCATGTAAGTGTATATTATTCTGTGTGTTTTTTAGAGGTACCAATCTTGGGAAAAAGAAGCAACACATTTGTCATATACCAGGTTGTGGTAAAGTCTATGGGAAGACTTCACATCTGAGAGCTCATCTGCGTTGGCATTCTGGAGAGCGCCCTTTTATTTGTAACTGGATGTACTGTGGTAAAAGATTTACTCGAAGTGATGAATTACAGAGGCACAGAAGAACACATACAGGTTACTACTATTTACTTTTAACAGATAAAATTGAATTATAGGGTGGCTACATAACTACCTTCAATTTTTTTTGAGCATACCTTACTGAACTTAATCTTTAAAATACAATGAATTACATCAAATTTTTACCTTTAGCAACACCAATTTAAAAACACTAATTCCAAAGAACAAGCCAGTATGTCTTATCTTGTAAAATAAAGTTTTATTTTATGCTGATGTTGGTTAGCTTTTGTTGACACTGAAAGTCTTAAGCCACATTTATGGTATTGTTTATTCTGTTAACATTTTTAATTAGTTGTCTGCTTGTACTCTTGATCCATCTTTTTCTTCTTCCCCCTTGACACTGTAACAAAGAATAATCCCTTTTCTTCTGATAAATTTGAGCATTTCACTTTTTCTATTTAGTATCTGTGGGGTAAGCAAAAGACTTCGCATTGAGGGACAACCAAAGCATTGTTGATGTCAAGACTCTGTCTCATTATATTGGTTTTACATAGTGTTGTGTGGTCGTTATATGAAATGGACCTAGCTAGGACTGATGCATACTGAAGCCTAACTTAATATAACTTAGAGATAGTTTTCTCCTGTTACCATACAAACAGTCAAAAGTGTTCATCAGTCTAGTCTCAATACTGGAGAATGGAAAAATATGTATCTACAATCCCTAGAGAGCTTAAAAGAAGTATGATGAATTGGAGCATGGATTTTGAAGTCATCTGGCTTCCAATCCAAGTTCTCTATTAGCTTAAGCCAAATACCCTATCTTCTGATGCTGCTTTGCTCCTACTTTGGCTTTAAATACTGTATGAAATAACCTGCGAAGTATGTGGTAGTACACAGATGCCCTACTTGTTTTAGTTCCTGTCTCTTTCATTGCGTAGCTAGACAGATGAGATTAACTTGCGTGAAACTGCAACAATTAAGTAGATAATGAAGTAAAAGATTTTGTGTAACAATCTGTGCTGTTGAATATGAATTATCTGCTAAGGAAGCAGAGATAAGTAATGCTTGGGTTAGTAAGGCATGGGATAGTTGAGCTCAAGATGACCCTATAACAGAATTTTCCTCAGTGGAATTTGATCAGTAGGTTGTAAAAAGAAATAATCTAAAAGGAGAAAAAGGTCTATGATCAGATAAGTATGAGAAATACTGAGTTAAGGAGGGAACAAGTACCTTCAAGGCACGCTTCTCAGGACCTTTAAATTGAATGCTAGATGAACATCATGCATCTGTAAGTGGGAGATGTAATGTGTATGTCAGCATTTTCCAACCTTGTGTGATCATTGTGCCATTTGCCATGGAACATCTCTCAGGAGTGATGTTCCCAGGGAAACTGGGAAGTATTTTCCTAGAAGTATGGTATTAACGTTAATAGAAGAGGTGAAAGACCATTTTGTTATGGTAAAGAGTGAGGGTGAGATTTTACATAACACATTTCTATTAAGTAGTATCAAGGCACTTCATAGAGGTCCCTGTAAATTAGGCAGTAGCGCATCTAAACTGTTATCTGCAAGTTATGTCACTTAGTATAATGGTAAAGTTTTGTACTGCAGTAAAATTGGATATTTAAGGAAGATATGTCTGGCATTGATTTGTTTGAATGAGAAGATTAGACTAGGGTGTCATTACAGTATGGTTCAGGCATGAGGTCTGATAAGGACCAACCTAGAGTGGAGGTGCTAGAACAAGAGATAGGGCAAGACATTTTTGAAGAAAAAAATTAAGAAAATATTAACTAGATTTATTGATTGATTTCTCTCTGAATTCCTTTTAGGTTGGCTTTTTGTCTTCTAGTAATGCTCTTGCATAATAGGTTTTCAGTGTGATAGAAGTTCAGTCTGGTTTTTTTGTATTTAAAAGTATTTCACTCATGCAGGGAAATAAATTTAGTCATCAGGGTCTTAACAGTTTTAACATCTTGATATATTAGGCTGGCTCTTGATTGTTCCAGCTGAAATCCAGTCAGCTAGCTATCTTTATCAGTCTTGGGATTACTCAATCTTGATGGGTCTCAAGCTTGTGTCTTTGCTTTAGGTACTCTGTTACTATTTGAATTCATATTTAAGAGTTGAAGGTTTAGTATCATGGGTATGACATGTTAATATATAGTTTGAAAGGATGTACTTTTATTTAGACTTTAAAGAAGTGTTACATGTTACAGATGATCATTTTTTAGCTGGTATCTTAATATGGGTGTTTCAAAACAAACTCTTGGCATAGTTGAAGATTGCTTTTCATCAAAAAATAAAGATGACATTTATTTTGAGCAGAAATATTCTATAAGAAAAATCTTACAGAGACAGCTCATAAAACTAATACTATTTTAATAGACCCCTGCTACCCATCCCCAACAGTGTTAGCATACTTTCTGTTTTGGAGAATATGATTGGTTTATTAAGGTTGAATTTTAAACAGTAAGTAACTTAATTTTTTTCTTAACAGGTGAGAAGAAATTTGTTTGTCCAGAATGTTCAAAACGCTTTATGAGAAGTGACCACCTTGCCAAACATATTAAAACACATCAGAATAAAAAAGGTATTCACTCTAGCAGTACAGTGCTGGCATCTGTGGAAGCTGCGCGAGATGATACTTTGATTACTGCAGGAGGAACAACACTTATCCTTGCAAATATTCAACAAGGTTCTGTTTCAGGGATAGGAACTGTTAATACTTCCGCCACCAGCAATCAAGATATCCTTACCAACACTGAAATACCTTTGCAGCTTGTCACAGTTTCTGGAAATGAGACAATGGAGTAAATATTACACAAATACTTATTCATTGTGGTTATTTTTATACAGTAGTGAGAAGAATATTGTTCCTAAGTTCTTAGATATCTTTTTATTGATGTGCAAAAATTTTTGGATTGACAGTAACTTGGTTATACATGACACTGAAATGCCTTACTTTGTATGATATTCCATAGTATATTAAAAAATGGTAAAATTGCATGGGTTTTGTAGGTACTTTTGGAATCTAGAAGAAATGAAATTTTACCAAGTTATATAAAGAGAAAATTGAATTTAACAATGCGAATGGTAGTCTAACCAAATGCATCAATCCTGTGTGGTTTAGTGTATAAATGAGAACATGTTGGTATTTATCTATTGTAAGATAAAAAAGTTGGTGGGTGAAAGAAATCATGTTATGATAAAAAAATTTTTGTAATTTTCTTGATGACTGGAATTTTTATTATGCATAACTGACAAATCAAGTTTCCAAGCAAATGTTACATAGTGTAGGCTTTACTTAGCTTATCAATTTGTCATTTTGAAGCTAATTATTTTAATTAGGTTAACTATGTACAATATTTTAAGCATTACTCTTGTAAGATTTTGAAAACTACATTTTAACATGGAACTCTAGGGATAGTCACCTTTTAAATCCTGTTGAAAAGCCATGTTTAAGATTTAATTTGCCAAAATAATGTCTTGTTACTATTCTTTCAATAACAAAGTTGGGCAATATAACCAATGTTTAAAAAAGTTTAAAATGTATAGGTTGAGGCATTTGGGTGGTGAGACAATGTTATAGCGAATTATCCCTTTTCTTGAATATTGGAGGACCAAAAATATGAGGTGTATTGCGTCTTAGCAGTGATTTTTATCCAATCTTGTTTCCAAAAACCACGTCTGCCAAGGCCTTAAAAGCCATCATGTAAATTTACCAGTAAAGTATAACATATGCAAACATAACAGAATCACTTCCACAGTGACGATACTCCAACCATATGGATATTAGTCATAGAAAACTAGAGGTTTTATGATATTTTTTTAAGTCTTTTTTTTTTTGTCTAGGTAGTCAGTCTGCACTTAAATATCAATCATTTTCCTTTTTTGCTTCTTCCCTTAAAATTTATATGTATCCAGTACATTTAATTGAGAAACGTATGTTTTTTATTACGCTGTATTTTCTTTTTATTTTTTAATTATTGTTTATATTTTCAATTTAAAGAAATGTACAAAATAAAGTTACATTGCTGGTCTTGTAAGAGCTATACAACTTTCCTAAATGTATAACTGCAGCAGTTCACCTATTTCAAAAATTTGGAATTCTGTTCATTTATTATTCTTAAGACCACCTCAAATTTAAAGGCTACCTTATTGTACGTTTAAAGTGTATTATAACAGTGTGGTAGTTAATAAAACACTATTTTTTTTTCTTTTGAGTTTGTTGTATTCCTATGCATTTAAAATATTGCAATAATATGGGGTAAGAATCTGTGTGTTTTATTTTTCTTCAACTTAGCCTTTTATTTTCAGAATCTTGATTTCAGACACTGAAATGTAAACAGGTATATTTATTTTAAAAGAGATGTATAGAGGCATTGGCAGTTTACTAATTTTTTACCTAAGAATGAGCTTATAATTTTAATAATATATTAAATATAATTTTTGAAAAAATCTTAGCGCACATTGATTCATATCAATTTTATCAATGCCATTTTGTAAACCTTTGTTTTTGTTTGTTTTACCTTTGAAAGCAATGCAGAGTATTTTGATTTATCAAAGACCTAAATTTACATAAAGACTGTTGAAAATAATAAGACAAATTTCGGTAACCATAACAGGAGTTATTCAAAAAAGTCGTGTTTTGAGTTTGTGTGTCTAATCATGATAAAGGTGGGGTAGAAGGAAAGGAAAAAAAAGCAGAATTAATAATATGATTGTATTAGATATTACAAAATAAAAATCAAATTCATTTCCACATGCATACAGTGGGGGTAAAGATTTCCATTGTCTATTTTCTAGGCTCAATCTGACATTGTCAGTAATATCTTTGAGGGCACTGGGTAAGTCGAGACACAAGCATAAACATGAACATTTTTCTAAATGTGAAATTTAAGCTTGTGATGGGAGATATGAAATACTACTTGGAATTACAGAAATGAATCAATGGAATTTACAGTTATTTTGAAGTTACAAGGATTAGAATTTGAATCTTACCTCCTTTAGATAATTTTTAGAATTTTTTATTTAAGATTGTGTGAAGAGGATTAGGTGAGAAGGTTGGTCACTAAAATGCCCATTAAGTCAGGAGATTAAACCATTTTGTTTTAGAATGATAATAGAGATGTTTTTGAGTAATACTGAATTTTTACAGTAAGTTTTTAGGGCACTTGATACATGAGCTTTCAAGCATATTTTATCAGTTCTTTGAGTGCAGTGAAGAAAGTAGTTTTGAAAATTATTTAAATAAGTTTTTAGATTTTTTCAGTGCCCACTAGGAATATATGAATGAACTTTAGATCTTTTACCTAACAAAGTATTTAACCTCAGTGTAAGTGATTTTAAATATTTCTGTTTTTATATTAAAAATGTTGAATATACTCTGGAAGCCCAATATTTGAAGATTTACTCTGAAGTTAATTTTTTTCTAGTTATAAAATCTGTATTATATATGTGTAAAATATTAGTGTAAGTGTATTCTTTATTAGATGATTTGTCAATTGCTTTATTTTTGTAAAGGCTAGAGTTAGTGCATATTCAGTATATTTATACACAAATAATTCATATTGTAACATTCATCTAGTGGACTGGATTGTCTGTGCTGTACCTCAAAGAAAATATCACATAAGAGCATCTTATTTTCTGTAGATTGAGACTTAGTGACTTGGAAAAGTGACTCAACCAAAAAGCACATAACCCTTTAAAGGAGCTACACCTATTGAAAAAGTCAGGTGCCTGTAAATAGCTTTGGTCTTTCAAAATAGTGAAAACACTTAAAATACTTAAAAATATATGTACATATAAACTGAAGGCATGTCAAATATATTTCATAGAAAATAGTTCTTAACTAGTAGTGTTCATTAGAAAATGCTGGGGAGCATTTTTAAAGGTCCATAGGCCTGGCCCCATCCTAGACCTGCTAAATCAAGATCTCTGAGAGTAGAATATATATATATATTGTATTTTGAAACAGCTCCTGTAGTGGCTCTGTTAAACACTCCTGTGTTACAGTCGCTTAAAATAGAGAAGCATCCTTTTAGGCTCTTAATTGTAGTTAAATCCTAATACTGCCTACTCAGGATCCCAAAATTTTTGTCTTACTAAATTTTTATTCAGTATTGTTTGAAGTTTGAGGTTAAATGATTATGGAATGGCATTTGGTTTTAAAATATAAGTTGACATGTTAGTCATGCTACCTATTAGATAATTTGGTTTTCAGTTTTAATTATATGAAGTTGATAAGAATTTAATGTTGATAAGTTTTTAATGTAAAAGAATCATTTGCTTCACTAGTATGTTTGAAACTTACTGCCATGAATGAGCACTAAGTCTTCTGTTGTCTGACAAGGCACATAAAACAATTAGTTGGTTGATATCTTGGGGACAAAATTTGGTATTTTAGTGAAGTCACTTATTTAGTGTTGGAAACAAAAATACATTGATTGCCCCCCTTGCCTTCCTTATTCAGACAGATTGGCTTATAATCAAATATAATGTGGCAAATATATACCAGTGGCAGATACAAAGTGCTGTAGAAACCTAGAAGAGGGAGAATTCTGCATGGACAAGTCTGGCAGAGGGAATGGCATTAGCAAAGGTTATAGTATGATATATTATGGGCAATAGGGAAATTTGTGAGGGATGGAGTGGAAAAGTTTTCAAGGGAGATGTCAAATTGCACAGGAGTTAAGAATTTAATTTTTATCAGTGATTTCTAATCTTTTTGGAATCACAGGCCTTTTAAATCCCCAGAAAAATAATGAGTAAAAGTCCAGGGTTTTCAAACACTATAGGAATCTGTTTGAGCTAAGAATTGAACCTTGGAAAACACATTTAGGGAACCTGGTGGAGGGAGAGGAGCTATTAAGGAGGTTAAGTTGGACAAAAAGCAAGAAAAGGCTTTGACAATACTACTGATCTCCTGAAGCAGTTGAAGAGAGTTTGGGTAAAAGTCACACTCGTCAACTGAGGCCACAGGAAAAGAGGCTATGGAGGCAGTAAGGATAGAATAGTCTAATTTAGTGGTGAAGAGAAAAACAATGGGCAGATGCTTGGCTGAGTCAGGACTGAGGAAAAGATTTTCTGGCTATAAGACTTTATATTGGTGAATATTGAGAAACTAAGAGCATAAAAATTAAAATGTCTAAGCTGCCCAGAGATAACCAGTTTAAATTATTTTCTTTTAAAATGGATAACAAAATGGGACTTTAGAGGATATACAAGTTTTTTTTTTTGTGACTTTCATTTGATGTTATAAGGCTTCCTTTATGATTGGTCGATCTATCTGTTGATCTGTCGATCAGGTTTTTTTGTTTTGGGGGGCAGGGTCTTGTTCTAGCCCCAGCTGGAGTGCAATGACACAATCATAGCTCACTGCAGACCTGAACTGTTCTCAAGCGATCCTCCCACCTCAGCCTCCTGAGTAGCTGGGACTACAGGCACACACCGCCATACCTAGGTAATTAAAAAAAATTTTTTTTTGTAGAGATGGGGTCTCCTTGTGTTCCCCGGGCTGGTCTTGAACTTCCAGTCTCAAGGGATCCTCCCACCTTGGCCTCACAAAGTGAGCCACTGTGCGTGGCCATTGTATCTTTTCAAAACAGGTTTTTTTTTTGAAGACAGAGTCTTACTGTGTTGCCCAGGCTAGAGTGCCCTGGCGTCATAGCTCACAGCAACCTCAAACTCCTGGGCTCAAGCGATCCTCCTGCCTCAGCCTCTTGAGTAGCTGGGACTACAGGCATGCGCCACCATGCCTGGCTAATTTTTTCTATTTTTAGTTGTTTGGCCAATTTCTTTCTATTTTTAGTAGAGACTAGGTTTCGCTCTTGCTCAGGCTGGTCTCGAACTCCTGAGGTCAAGCGATCCTCCTGCCTCGGCCTCCCAGAGTGCTAGGATTACAGGCATGAGCCACCGCGCCCGGCCCTAACACAGGTTTTTAAAAGCTGCATGGTATGCTGTCCTGTAACATCATACCATTTCATTATTGTATATTTAAGATACAATTTTTGGAGTTAAGATGTGCTAAAAAGGAGGTCTGTTTCCTTCAGCCCTTCTCCCCATTTCCCACCTTTTAACTCTCCTCTAAATTCATGCTAAGCTACATACTGGATGTGATATTGGATAGGTTTTCTTACCATCTTACAACCTAATTTTCATCATCCATAAAAAGAGGGTAACAATAGTACCTCAGGATTGTTGCGAAGGTTAAATGTAAGCATTTAGTATAGTGCCTGGCTTATAGTAGGGACTCAGTAGGTTGTATCCCCTGCCCCCATCTGTTTGTTAACGCTGGAGTTTTTGTTTTTCCATAGTGAAGGGACCAGCATTTTGGCATTTTCAAAATTTGATTATGGTTCAGGCATTGATTTTCTCCTTCAAAATGAGGGGAAGCTTGTTTTTAATGCAAATATGGGAAAGAACATTTAGAATCTAAATTGAGACTAAAACAAAGATGAGAATTCAACCTCAGAAGAAAAAGATGAAGAGAATGGCTGCCTTGATTCCCGATAACTTTGCGGTTTTTCTTCCAGTGTTTTGTGCCTGTCTTCATTTCCTGCTCCTGGGCTTCCATAAGATAGCCATAAAACCTTACAGAGAGACTCTCCAACTTAGTTTTTTCTTAAGCAAATTTAGGAGGCTGTTACTTGCTACCAAATAATGTCAACTAACACTTCTGAGGTATAATTCATCTTTGCATAAAACACAATAGTTTGAAATAGTTGTTGACGTGCTCCTGTATAAAATACCAACAAAAAGTCATGGTTAGTGCCAGATGAGTCAGGTTTAGAAGAGGGAGAAGGTGGCATAGAGCTTGGGTGACTGAGGAGTGGTGGGCCTTCAAGGGCCAGTAGAATGAATGCCCAAGAAAATGGATTAGGCTACAGTCTGAGGACACCGTCTTAACAGAAAGTTGTGTCTGTGTCTATGGTTGGTCTTAAGGAATATTGACTTCCTGCCAACATTAGCCTTAATAGTTATATCTCACACCACATAGTCTTCCCTGTATATTTTTATTATGTGTTAGGACTCAGAATAGGTTTGGGTCTCACTTTTAATTGTGTACACCCAGTGGCTTAGTCCTTCTCACACCCTGATCCTTTAGAAATTCTTAGTTATGTTAATTGCATTTTTTTTTTTCCATTTTTACTGTTGGTAACTTCCTGTGACTTTTTCATCTTAATTCATGTAGTAAAGGTGAGACCTTTCATAGTGTAACGTAGTGATTAAGCGCATAGGTAGTGGACTTAGACGCACTGGGGCTTGCTTGTATCCCAGCTCTGTTGCTTACTAGCTATGTGACCTTGGGCTCTTCCTTTCCACTCTGAGCCTCAGTTTTCTAATCTATAAAATGGGGATGATTATGGAGAGTATATACTGTAAACCACTTTCCACAGTGCCTGGCACATATTAATTATTAGTAAATGTAAGCCTTGGAGAAATGAATATTCTTCCTCACTTGGAGATAATTGTCATCATATATTATTGAGTTAATTTACTTCGCATAGTTGTCAGCAGACATTAACAAAACTGCTAGTTTTGTGCCTTTTCTTTTTTGTGCCTTTATTATGAAACATTTCAAGCATATAGAAAAATACAGAAAACAGTGTAACAAATACTGATGTATCCATTATGCAGCTTTTACAATCTTATTTTTTACCTATATTTGCTTTTTTCTTTCAAAAAGAAATGACTATAGCTGTAGTTGAAATCTGTGTATCCCTGTCTGATTTCCATTTTTCTCTCTTTACCCAGCTGGTCGTTGCTCAGAATTTGATGTTTATCAGAATGATACCATGAATGGTTTTATATGCTGCTTATATGTGTGCATATATAGGATTTTTCTCATGTTTTTGAAACTTTATATAAATGGTATCATCCTGTAAATAACCTTCTGGTACTTGTTTACCACTCACGTTTTTGGGATATAGCCACACTAACATGTTTCTCTAACTTACCTTAAATGTTGTATTTCATATCACAATTTATCCATTTTCTTGTTGATGGGCATTTCAGTTATTTCCATTTTTTGACTATTATAAACAATGCTGCAATGAAATACTTGACATGTTTCCTTATGTACGTATGTGAGCATTGCTTTGAGTTGTGTATATAAAACTTGAATCACTGACCAAAAGGGTATTACCTTCAATTTTACCAGATATTGCGAAATTGATCTCCACAGCGTACTTGCTAAATTATACTCCTACCAGCAGTTTATGGGAGTTCACATTTTTCATACCCTCCTTAATCCTTGGCCTTGGCAGTTATTTTTTTCTAATGGAAAAGCAATGTAATTTTAATTTGGAATTTGACAAAGTGATTCTAAATTCACCTGGAGGAACAAGCAAGTATAAGTAACTAAGAAATTGAAAAGGAACCAAACAAACTAAGCAATACATATATTAAAAAGTTGATACCAGTAGGCACACCAAACATTTGTTAACTGTAGCAGAAACAATGCATATTTTTCTCACTGGTTCCACTTTTTAAATCATTCAACCCTGGGTATGGTACTCCCCACAGTCTCACTGTAGGGGCCTCCTTACACAGTAGACACCCTCTTGGGTTGAATATTGTAAAGAATTAAGCCCAATTAGCTCTTTTCCATGGTGTTCATTTCATCCGAGGGCTGGGGGTAGAGGCTCTTGCATGAGATGGATTGATGGATGTGAAATGATAACTCATGTTTTATTTGCTGCTGATAACTCATGATTTTAATTCTCATTCTCCTGTATTCTTCTGGTGAGGTTGAGCATATTTTCATAAATTCATAATCCATATTTCCTCTGAAGGGAATTGCCTATTTGTATTTTTTGCTCACTTGCTTTTGGGGATTATTTGTATTTTTGTATTGATTTTTAAACATTATTAACAAATCCCAGGTACATATTTTAGGAATACCTATGCTGATAATATCTTTTTCCAGTCTGAGACTTACCTTTTAACTTTGTTTATGGTGTTTTGTGTGTGTCATTTTCTTTTCTTGTTTTTTCTGGTTCGAACAGGAATATGTGTGTGTGTTGTAGAATTTTTATGGTATCCATGAGTTGTGGCTTTTCTGTCTTTCTGAAAAAATTCTTTACCCGCTGTCATAAAAATGTTTTCCTCTAAAAATTTTACAATTTTGTCTTTCCATTTAGCCTATTCACTTTGAAAGTATTTTTATTTATGATGTGAAGTCTAATATTTTCCATAGGGATAACCAGTTGTGTCAGCACAGTTTGTTGAATGGCCCCTCTCTTCCCCACTGATTGTGATGCCAGCCCTGTCATTGGTCACGATTTCGTTTGTGTGCGGGTCTATTCCTTGACTCCTCTCTGTCTTCCTGTGTGGAGACCAAATTCTCAATGCCATGGCTTTAAAGAAGTCTCCTCTGCCCATGCTTCTTTGTCTTTCAAAATGGTTTTGACTGTTCTTGAGCCCCAGCTCTTCCTGTGGATTTTCAGATTAAATTGTCAAATTCCATTAAACAATCATGTTAAGAGTTTGTTGGAATTACACTGAATCTGTGGATTAATTTGGAGGAAGGACGTTACCTTCCTATCCATGGTCATTCTGTATCTCTACATCTATTCGAGGCTGCTTTAGTGATTTTTTTTTATAAATTATTTTCTCTTTATTACATTTTTTCCTGTGTAGCTTATGTTTTTGTTACTGACATGGAGAATAGGCTTTTTAAAGTTAAGTGTTTGAATTGATCAATGCTGGTGCTTTTTGTAAATTTTTTTTTGGTCTAACAATCTTACCTAATTCTCTTGCTACTTCTAATAGTTTGCCTATGGATTCTATAAAATTTTTTATGGAGACAGTCATATTTTCCTCGAATAAGAAAATGTTTGCCTCTCCATTTCCAATCCCTATACCTCTACTTTTAAAATATCTTACTGTATCATCAGCTTCACGTTAGCAGGAGTGGTGGCGACAGCCATCTCTGTCCTGTTTCTGACTACCACTTACTTTTCTTTCCTACAGTAACCTTATTTAATCCTGGTAACATTATGAGATAGGTAGACTAGGCATTGTCTCCATCTCTAGTTCAGGCTTAGGTAAAGCATCAAAGTCACATAGATGGGAAACATCAGAATGCAAACTCCAGATTTCCTATTTGAAATCCTGTGTGATTATCCCAAGTACAACACCTATCTTCATAGAACTTAGAGAATTCATGACATTTGTTCCTTCCTTCGAAGAACATTTGAGTGCATATTTTACACTCTACACTTGGGATAAAATGATGACCATTTCATAATTTCTGTCCTGAAGGTTATGTAGTTAGAGAGGCTGATGACATCCTGACTACAGTTACCTTTCTGACTTTCAAAAAATTCTGTCTGGTTTCTCCAGTTTCCTGTACTTTTTCCATTATAACAACATATTCCCTTTATTTCAAAGTTAGAGAAGAATTAGTTTTTTATTTATTTTTTCTTAAACACGATCCTCTGAGAGCTACAGCGTAACCCTGCTAAATGTCCACAGATGTGCCATCTGGACTGTTGTACCCCCAAGCATGGGACAGCCCGAGTGCAGGCCCTCTGTCTGCTTGGCATGGTGATATTCGTGAGGGCACCTAACAAACCTTTCACGACATTCAAAGAAAGCACATAGGGCCTTACTTGTTCAGGCTCTAGTTTTAAGCTTGAGGCTTACTTGATAGGCCAAATTCAGGGTAAGGAAAAATTAAGAAAAGTTGTTTATGGAGTGTGTCTTTCTAGCCAAAGTCTCCTCAAATCTACCATAATATTGGAGATGGTGAGTCAACTCTGAAATGGAAACTAGAAACTACAAGGCAGCAACATATGCACCAAATTGACTTTCTAATCATAGTTGGTGAAGAAGGAACATGTGATATTCCACCCTGTAAATCATTTGATGTTGCAAACCAGGAGGGACGGCAGGGGTGAGCACCACCCAAACCAAGCAGCTTATGTTACCTGGGCCCCTCTCTGCTTGGCTGGTTCCTTTTTCAACTGGCAAAGGATAACGGGACTGTTTGGAGATATTTTCTTGTGCCCTAGAATTTAAACTTAGGACACAGGGGGCAGAGCCTCGCAGGAGAAGGGAACGGTTAGCTGTTGGTGAGGGGCAAGGCAACAGGGTAGGATGAATGGGAGTGTCCTGCAGTGAGGCTTAGGTCCTCTTTTAACAATCTCATACCTGTAATCCAACACTTTGGGAGGCTGAGGGAGGAGGATCCCTTGAGGCCAGGACTTTGAGACCAGCCTGGGCAACACAGCAAGATCCTATCTCTACAAAAAATTAAAAAGTTAGCCAGACGTGTGGTACATGCCTGTGGTTCCACCTACTGGGGAGGCTGAGGCAGGAGGATCGTACTAGTCCAGGAGATGGAGGCCGCAGTGAGCTATGATCACGCCACTGCACTAGCATGAGCAACAGAGTGAGACCCTGTCTCAAACAAAAATCTGTATTTAAAGAACCACCAAAGGAGTTCACATGAAGCAGCTTCTTGCTGCTGATAAAAAGTGTTAATATTATTTGAAGCTGGCTTTTTGGAGTCCAACCCAGTGTGATCACACCTTTGTTCTTGAGGTTTCCCCTACACACACACACACACACACACATACACACACACAACTTTGAGATCTGCTGGGGTGCAAGCTGCAAACTTAAATTCCTCTCTGGTTTTGCTCTGCAAGGAGAGAGAAAACTGTCCATTTGCAAACAGTCATAAAATCAACAGGCTCACGGCATAGCTTCTGTCAAAGTTGCTAGTCCTTCAGGCAACCAGCTGCAGAAGGACCCAGGCCATGCTCATCTTTGATCTCTCGGAATTAGCAGCGCCAGGCTGCTAACTCCTTTGCTGTTGGCAAAGGTATTTCTGCCTTAGTTTCCCTATTGCCCATGGGCAGGCAGCTTGGGTGAGTGAAGCGGGGTTTGGCTTTTCTCACTACTCCACCTTCACAATTAGCTTCTTGAAAGAGCTGCCCACACTCTTTCCACTTCGTGTTCTCCCATCTTCTTCTCAATTTACGCCCATCTGGTTTCTGCCCTCACTCCACTGAAGATGCTCTTGGAAAAGTCAACAATGACCTCCTTGTCACTAACCCACGTACCATTTAAACACTCACATCCTGCTTGACCTCAGAGTGTTCGGATCAGTTGGCTGTTATCCCCTTCTCGAAACAGTCTCTTCCCTTGATATCCACCTGTGGCCCAATGGGGTTTCCTTCTTCCTCTTTGCCCTGCTGTCGGTCCTTTGCTAGCTTATCTCTTGTACTTGACACTTCGGTGCTGCGTTTTCTCAAGGCTTGATCCTGAGCTGATTGCTCTTCTCACTCTGCACCCTCGCTGGGTGATCTCATTCATTCTGGGAATTTCCTTTCACTCTAGACGTTGACAGCTCCCGAGTTTCCCATCTCCACCCTGCTCCTCGACTGCGTTGCAGGCAAGATATTGCTTTGCCTGTTTGGCCCCTGTGTCAGAAGTTTCACGGGTACCTCAAACTTTATGTGTTCAAAACTCAGTTTCTGAATGTCTGCCCCTAGACCGAGACCTTCAGTATTATCTCAGTGAATAGCATCGTCGTACACATCTGGGTGCTCATGCCAAAAATGTGCAAGCTGACAGTGACGCTGCTCTCCTTCCCGTCCCTGTGTCCATCCTGTTGATGGTCCACATGACTTAAAGCCATGCACCTCTCTACATCTCCTCTACCGGCATCCTAGCCAACAGCCCTCACTGTTTGCTTGGATTACAGCAATATCCTCTGCTTCGAGGTCCCCATAGCATTATTCTTGACCCCTGCTAATCTACGCCAAACAGCAGCCCAGAGTGATCTTTGAAAATATCAGTCTCCTTAAAACTGTTTGTTTGCTTGTTTAGAAACAGAGTCTCACTTTGTCGCCCAGGCTGGAGTGCAGTGGTGTCTTCATAGCTCTGCAGCCTCCAACTCCTGGGCTCAAGCAATATCCTCCCGCCTCAGCTTCCCGGGTAGCTGGGATTATAGGTGCGCCATCACACCCAGCTATCCTTGAAACTCTTTGCTGGCACTTCACATAGCATCCTGAGTCTTTGTCAGGGCCTGGCTGGGCCTCTGCCAACTTCCCCAGCCTCTTCTTAGACGAGCGGTCCCTCACTTGCTGTGTGGCGGCCAGCTGCCCTCTGCCCTCCTCAGATGGCTCACGTTCCCTCCCGCCTACCTCTGCGCTCTGTGCATCCACTCAGGGCTGCCTCCTGGCTCCCGTGGGCTTTAGAAATTTTTGCCTTACAGACCCCTTCTTAGTTTATGTTATTTTACTATTTATTTATTTAGATTCTATTTTACTATTTATTATTTATTTTTATTTATTTATTTATTTATTTTGAGACAGTCTTGCTCTGTTGCCCAGGCTAGAGTGCCGTGTCATCATAGCTCATAGCAACCTCAAACCCCTGGGCTCAAGTGATTCTCCTGCCTCAGCCTCCTAAGTAGCTGGGACCACAGGCACGTGCCACCACATCCAGCTAATTTTTCTATTTTTTGTAGAGATGGGGTCTTGCTTTTACTCAGGCTTAAAAAATTATATTTTAGGGCTATGTTAGTACCAATATGAATAGAATCTAGGTTGGATTCATTTCTTTTTCTTTCTTTATTGAAATAAAATTCACAGAACATAAAATTAACCATTACCATTAAAAATTTTGTTAATTGACAATAAACATTTTATATATTTGTGGTGTACAACGTATTTTGAAATATGTATACATTGTGGAATGACTAAAGCCAATTAGCATATGGATTACCTCACATACTTATTTTTTTGTGGCGAAAACACTATTCTCTTAGTAATTTTCAAGTATATAATGCATTGTTTCTAACTGTAGTCACCATATTGTATTATAACATTAACCATTTTAGAGTATACAATTCAGCGGCATTTAATACATTCACATTGTTTTGCAACCACTACCTCTATCTAGTTCCAAAACATCACCCCAAAAGAAAACCCTGTACCCATTAAGCAGACAGTCCCCATAATCCCTTTCTCCCAGCCCCCTGAGAACCACTGATGTGCTTTCTGTCTCTATGGATGTGCCTATTCTGGATGTTTCATATACGTGGAATCATACAGTATATTCTTTTCCGTGGGGCTTCTTTTACTTAGCATAATGTTTTCAAGGTTCATCCACAGTGCAATACGTATCAGTACTTTATTTTTTGTGGTTTAATATATTCCATTGTATACATATACCACATTTTGTTTATCCATTCATCAGTTGATGGACATCTGAGTTGTTTCCACTTTTTTGGCATTGTGAATAGTGTTGCTAGGAACATTCATATACAAGTATTTGTTTGAATGCCTGTTTTCAATTCTTTTGGGTGTATAACTAGGAATGGAATTGCTGGACTCATTACTATCCTGATTTTAAAAGAAATTAACAGCATTTTCTTGAGCCCCTAAATGTATTGCGAGCTTAGGCACTGTGCCTACTGTACCTGATGGTTCAGTTGACCCTGTATTCTTCTCCTTCTGCCTGAACTGCTTCTATGGCGCCTTTGCTGTACTAGGAGAGGGCAGTTCCAGGTAGCAAAGTGTCCATTGGGAAGACGTATTTTGCCCTATAGAGCAGAAGGGGCCCACCGATAGGATAGAGAGTGGATCTTGAGCTATTCTCAGTTCCCACCCCAGGAGAAACATGAATTCGTTGCAACAATTGCAGTAGTCAATCCGAGCTCAAAGCAAAGAACAATTCTGCACAGCTGCATAATTAACTCGCTGTCTGGCTCTCTTAGCTGGCATAGGAGGATGCAGAGCCTATCCCATGTCTCCAGCGCCTGGCCACCATATAGGCAGCCAGGGTCCTTTTCTTTTTTTTCTTTTTTTTTTGAGATGGGGTCTCATTATGTTGCCCAGTCTGCCCTTGAACTCATGGGCTGAAGGGATCCTCCCGCCTCAGCCTCCTGCCTCATCCTCCTGCGTAGCTGGGTCTGCAGGTGCGTGCCGCTGCGCCTAGCTAGCCAGGGTCCCCTTGTTTCTCATATGCTTTCCCCCTCACTGCAGCCACCTCCCCTTGGGGAGCCTGACCTTAGAAAAAGAAAAATAACGGATGCCCCTAGTCTTGAGTATGGCACTGGGGTGTTAAATAGTAAAATATAACCAAGTTATGTTGACTTAATTATTTTTTTCAAGATCTTAGGATAATATTCTTGTGTTAACTAGAAAGTCTTAAGTAAATTTTGAACTTTATGCAGAAAGAAATTCCAAGTGGAATAAGATATGGAAGAGGGTATGAGGATTTCCCCGGGACTCTATGATAAATCTCCTTGGGTAGTTTGATAGCAAACCAATGGTAGCTAAGAGGAAGAGGAGAACCATGTTTTGTTTGAACACTATGCTTTCTCTTTATATATTACCCCCAAGAGTCTTTATTTTTTCTCTTGTCTCTTCTTTCTCTTGCATGTTAATTCAGCTAAACTAGTAGAGGGTTTTATCAAAAGAGACAAAGTATCTAAATTTATGAACCTTATATTCTAGATTTATCTCTTTTTCATTATTTGTTTGCATCCCAGGTGGTTGGTTAAAAGGACATCCCAGGTGGTTAAAAGGAAGGATCTGGACAGGTCGTGTTCTTTGCATTGGTTCTTCCCTATGCTGACATTTGTAACAGGAGAAGATTGTAGTCAGGAGAAGTTCCTAACCAACTTTTTCAGTAAAACCCACAATATTTTCCATTCTCCCTTTTAATTACATTTGCTCTGTGGTTTGGTTAAGTAGACCACATTGCTTGCTGCCTAAATTATTTTCCAACTACCAAATTATTATGTCCCTGAAGATGTCCGAAATCATCTCCTATGTGTTTTTAGACAAGCTGTCTTTCAGGACATGGAATTATGTTCTTTATCATGATATATAATTATAGCATCAATGTCTATACACCTTTTGTTACAAATATACGCTAATTATTTTTTCCTGTTTCAAGATTATTAAAGCAGTTCTTAGGCATTAAAAGGTACTGTCAACAGAGTAAGTATTGAAAAGAAGATTGGGGGAAAATCCAGAGAAAGCAAAGTTTCATAGATTAACCTACAAACCTTACCCTTGCTATGATGTCTCATAATGTTTTTGACAGTTTGTAATTGGAGAATTTACCTACCTTCCTTCGAATTATTTTGTATAACCAAATGGGTCATTATGAAGCCTAGATACTCAGTACTCTTATTTTACCTTGTCAAAAGAACCTCTATTTGGAGATGTGCATATGATATTTGTCAATACTTAGCAAATATTTCACTGTGTTGGAAAATTGCCTCTTGACTTTTGTCATGAGCTCAAGATGATAATAAATACCATAACAATACAGAATGGCTAATGGGTCTGAGAAACCTGAGAGCATAAGTTGAGACTATCAGCGTTTAAAAAAATAGGAACAGAAAGAGTAAAAAGGTTTTCTGAATCCAAGATACTGTGATTTTTTTTCCAAGGCTTCATATTTTATGAGAGGAACTAGACATGAAAGGGTTTTCTTTTAGCCTGTTTGATAATTTTTCTTCCCTCCACTTCAGTTTCACATTGGTTTTACGTCTTTCAGTATGATTTATAGGTCTGGTTTTAATTTAAAATTTTGAACATGGGACTTGGGCCCTTAATAGTCTTAATTCTCAATGATGGGGTTTGCTTACTGAAATCATTCTATGCGGAGGCCTAGGAATGGGCAGGAAGTTGTAAGAAGGCACATTGTGAAACTCAAAGATAAAATCCGGGCTATGAGTCCGGTAGCAGGAAGAGCTCTCGGTCTGCCCATCAATACTGGAAAGTTGGGTGAAGAAGGCGAGTGTCTGTGAGCACCGTGTTCACGATATGCCCAATTAAGATAATAAAGCAGAGCCTAGCAAGGCTTTGCCAGAGTTAATTAGCTTTCCCCGTTATCTGCTGTTTCATTACCTTCTAAAGTTTCTTACGGAAAGTCTCGCAAGAGGTGTTTTATGAGCAAGTTGTAACTACTTTTATGGATTTTGGTGATTTAGACCAGATTCATGACCCACGACCACATTTACCATTATGAAGAATATAGACTTTATTTTTTCCAGATTTTGTGCAATGAATATCAATTTTTCCCTCCTTTGCGTAGCACTTAAGAGTGATGTTTTCTAGGCTGAGCAACGTGGCTCACACCTGTAATCCTAGCACTCTGGGAGGCCCAGGCGGGAATGATCGCTTGAGCTCAGGAGTTCGAGATCAGCCTGAGTAAGAGTAAGACCCCCGTCTCTACTGTCAGTCCTTTCGGTGGACTGTTGTCCTGGTTCTTTGGCTCCTTGCTTGGAAATTCACAAGCAGGGCCCGTATGAGGGAGTGACTGCGGACAGGAAACAATGCCACACAAACAGGTTTTATTGCAGAAAAGAAGGGAACTATACAAACCGAGAGTATGTTCCAGAGGAAAAGCGAGTCAGTCCGCAGGAGTGGAGAAAGACGTTGGGGACTCCCAGGTGGTTTCCTTTTATTGGCCATGTCCAGGGGAGGGCTTGTGGGAGGCGTGGGATGTTACCAGATCACTGCTATACGTGATAGACAGGTGTTCCTGTAACAAAGTTGCAGCTCCACAGCTGTGTGTGCCTCAAAACCCCAAGTTCCTGCTCTTGGCGGTTGTTAGCTGCGTTTTCCTGCAGTCCCTTCCCTGGCTTCTCTGCCCCTAGGAACTGCCCTGCTGGCCTGTATCTGTCACTTGCAGATTTGGTCCCTGCCTAACATCTACTAAAAACAGAAAAATTAGCGACGTCATGGCATGCAGAAAGAGTTATTTTGTGCAGTCCTTTACAACAGAAATGAAAATGACAGGAGATTTTGAGATACGTGAACTAACATTTGCCCCTCTTTGAAATCCTGGGAACTAGAGTTCCCTGTCGGTGCTAAGTGCTACAGGGGTGTGCACAGGACATTTCAGGAGAATAGAAGAGGGGTCCTTTAAACCAGAGATGGGCTCATGGAATGCTCTCTGGAGGAGTGACAAAAGCTGGGGAGGTAGAAGAGTTGGTTAGATAAGAATGGCAAATTAGACGTGTCTACTTTGTTTAGCACCATTTCTTCAGGGCGTGGCAGAGGACCTGTTTAGGTACAGCAGGCCGTCCCTAAGTACTTGGTGCGTGAGTGAGGAAAAGGCTACCAATGTGCTGTCCTTGCAAAGTAACGTGCTCGCATCGACCCTTTGGAGACAGAATACCTTAACCCAGTGCAAACATTTCGGGCAGCAGCAGCCTTTTGGGGGAAGAGCTTAAGGTCAGACGGTGCCTCAAGTGAAAACTCTCTGTGTGGCTGCCTTCTCTATGCTTAGCACTTACTTTATGTCATTGATTGGAAAACTGCAAGGAAAAGCCATGGAGATTAAAGGCTTGTGATAATTGCCCGAACTTCCTTCATGAGTGGAATGTGGGCGCTCATCTGGGCTCACTAAGGGGGTGTGAAGCCCTGTGGAGATGGCAGCAATCTTGGGGAGACACAGATAACCTCTGATCCACATGAGTCGCAGCTTCTGCTACCAGCCAGAGAAAAGGCTGCGGGGAAGAGTTTGGGCAAAACCAAAATGAGCATTTGCTCATTGTCTTCGTCAGGTGATATTCTCTAAGGCCTGATGGGATTCTTCTCCGTGGGAGTGAGATAATAGGGAGGAACTAGCATGTCTGCATTGCTCTAAAGAGAAAATATGCCAATTTACTGCTTTCTCCTAGCCAAAATACGTTAGAGGCCCTCCCGCAAATTCACACTGTCCTGGAAGCAGTCAAAAGAGCTACCTTACAGGCCATGGTGATTTCCCTTTCTCTCTTATCTTTTTTGCGGGAAATAACCTAGCAGAAAAGGAGGTAACAAAGACGTTTTATTTTTTAGGCAAGATTCCAGCAAGATTCTTTCCTCCATGGTCCTTTGCCTCTAACCACCCCAATTGATAGATCAATATGCACAAAAATTGTCAGTAGTGAGTCTGATGGCTGCTGAGAAGCTCCTTCCTGAGCTACAGCCTCCTGTCCTCTGCCTCCTGCTGCCTCTAAAACGAGCCTGAATGTCAGGAGGGTGACTGGGATGATGGTAGCCTAGATGCACAGTTGAGGTAAAAGACAATGAGATCCTTGTCGCATTCCCCAAAGGGGAAGAGGATTGTGCAGCCGGGAAGTATCAACATGTCCTTGTGCCTCCCTGGGTGAAAAAGGCTTGAAAATTATTTCAGTGCAGGGCTGCCACTGCAAAACTTTTGCATCAATTACAGAAATATGTCACTCTGGGCAGCTGTGGCCCCCTCCAGGACTCATGGCTTTGCAAGGGGAGCACGGGCTGGATTTCAGTCCCTGCTTACACCAGGAATAACCCGCACGACTGTGCGTAAGGGCCCTGATCTGATGTGCCCCTTAAGCCCAGCTGATATTATTCCTGGAAGTGGCGGCTGTGGACAGGACTCTTTGGCAGGTTTGCCCTTGGCACTGTGCCATTCTTTTTTTCCTACTCCTTTTCTCTTTGCTCCCCTCTTTTCTTCCTCCTGGTACCTTCAAACTAGACCTCCAGAGTCAGCACACTATCCAGGTATCTCCTCTTAGACTTCAAATCCTTCCTCCTTATCCTTCATTAAAAATTACTCTATGTTCCACTCCTCAAAACCATACCATGGGGCAGAAATTAATCTTGTTAATAAATTGGTGCTAAGTTGCTAATGATTGATAATATATTAATAATATATTACTCCTCCAGATAGAACCTAGTTGAATACTTATAGATTGGGTCACAGCATTTACATTTTAAGAGAGACCTATAAGGCCTTAATCCAAAATGAGATAGACACTGTGAATTTCATGTTCTATGGCATGGCCATAGAATGATGTATTAAGGCTGAGTTTTCTTGCATTTCTCAGGCACACTATTTAGGTATTCTCCTTATGGAAAAAGTGAATTTAGTTGACAATTGAAAGTGACATTCAAAAGTACTGGGCAGACCAGGTGCAGTGGCTCATGCCTGTAATCCCAGCACTTTGGGAGGCCGAGGCGGGAGGATCACTTGAGGCCAGGAGTTCAAGGCCAGCCTGGGCAACATTGTGAAATCCTGTCTCTATTTTTAAAAAAAAGTACTAGGCAAATTGAAGAGGTATATTTACAAACATTTCAAGTTTTGGTTTTCAAAAAAATACTAATGACACTATTCTAACATTTTGTAGGTTGCACCTCTTATTTGTTTTCCTTGTTGAACGCTTTTCCCCTTCTTTACACTTAATGGTCTGAGAGTTTACTACACTTACCTAAATTTAGTATATTGTTAGGTATGGTGCATTTATCAGCACCCTTGTCCAGGAACAAACAAACCATCCTGGACTAAATCAGTTTCTTTCTTTTTTTTTTGAGAGGGTGGGGGCGGGGCGGGTCTCGAACTCCTGAGCTCAAGCAATCCTCCCGCCTCGGCCTCCCAGAGTGCTAGGATTACAGGCGTGAGCCATCGCACTTGGCCCAGGTGAAGGCTTTAAATGACTAGTCAAACAGTGTGAGTCACTGAAAGTTTCCAGTTAACAATCCCTTCTGCCTGAGCAGAGCTTGGGCCCCAGTGCTTTATAAGATACATTGCAGTTTAAGTTGTAACATCTCACAGTTTTATTGTCTCTTCCACCAAGTGATTACATAAAATGAAATCGGCTTTGAAATCAGCATCGGCTTTGAAATGTAGGGCAAAATCTGGGGTGGGGAGAAGGAAGGTGGAGAGAACAAGAACAAGGCAGGGAGATGAGGAAGAGAACTCAGAATGGTGGTGAAAGGACACAGAAGGAATTTTCAGGAGTTGAGTGTATTTTTTCCCATGTTATATATACTGCCGGTTCTCCCGCATCCTGTGCCTAACAGGCTGGAGTGGACCCCTGCTATGGGCTAAAAGCTTTACTCTCCATCCTCCACCAGCCCGGAGTCGAGCCAGGGCCTGCCCCTACCCCCACACAGTGACAGATGGAGCCCTGAGCGGCCACCAGACGTCCGCCTCCTCGCACTGCTTGCTGGGAGCCCCTAAATCAGTTTCTGTCACAGCATGGTCTAGGACCTCATATGACCCTTGTCTCCCTTTCCTCCTCCTCCTTACCCTTTAATCTTCAATGACCCTCTTTTACCCTCTATATTAAAAAAAAACAAACTATTTTGAGAAAATTTTAAACATATAGAGAAGTTGCAAAATAGTACAGAAAGTTCCTGTAAACCCTTCACCCAGCTTCCCCTAACGTTAACGTCATGCATGACAACAATGCAATGACCAAACTAAGAACTTTAACACTGGTGCGATACAACTAAGCCGAAGACTTTATTTAAATTTCACCAGTTTTTCCCTGTAAGTCTGTTCCAGCATCCAGTTGAGGGGCTTATGTCACCATTAGTTGTCATGTCTCCTTAGTCTCCTCCATACTGTGGTATTTCCTCAAACTGTTTTGCCTTTCAAGACTTTGACACTTTTAAAGAGCACTGGACAGTTATTTTGTAGAAGGTCCTTCAGTTTGGGTCTACTGTTTTCTCATGATTAGACTGAGGTTATACATCTGTGGTAAGAATGCCTCAGAAATGATATGTTCTTCTCGGTCCATGAAATTGGGGGTAGATGGTGTCAATATGTCACGTTCCTGGTAATGTTAACTTTAAGTGATGTCTGCTGGGTTTCTCCAATGAAAAACTGTTATACCCTTTGTAATTAATAAATATCTTGGGGGAGATACTTTGAGACTAGGCAAGTATCTTATTTCTCCTCAAGCTTTTTCCTGCCAATTTTAGAAACCATTGGTGAATCTTGCCTGTAACAATGATTACTATATTTTTCTAACAGTGATTTTCTATTTCCCTTATTTCTTCTACATTCATTAGTTGGAATTTTTCTATAAGAAGAGCTGTGCCTTCTCCTCTATTGATTTATTTATTCAGTTATTTATGGAATAGATAAAATTTATTGATATGATCATAAAAGTTTATTTTATTCAAGGATTATAAACCAATATTTATTTTATTGCTCAGATGGCTCTAGTATTGGCTACTGGGACTCTTTCATGCCCTTTGATATGTCTTCATCATGTTTTTGAGCCCTTGCCTACTTTCTGGCACCACAAGATACTACAGACTCAGACTACAGACTTTACCCCAGCGCTGGAATCATTCACTTCTCCAAGGAGCCTTGGTTCATTTTATTGGAGAATGGTATTTAGAGCCCATGATCTGGGTGGAAAGCATGCTCATTGTTACTGGGGTATCATTGCATCTAAGCTTTCCTAGCAGACAGGGCTAGGAAATACATGTTTTACCCCAGGTATACATGTACACATATACATCTATATTTATTTCTGTATTATCTATCTGGATATATATTGGGGGGAAACCCCATGAATTCATACTAGGGCCTCCAATTCCAATCCCAAAATCTCAAGGTTCATTCTAGCATTTCTTTTTTATTTTTATTTTTAACTTCTTTCTTGGACACTGAGAAACCTGGCTCTCTTTATCTACAGTATATTTGCCTATTTACTCAACCCCAGCATAAACGTATAAAGTAGTTAGCAGATTGCTAACCTGTGCCCTATATCTTGACTCCGCTTTGCCTTGGGTAAGCCTGTCTCTTGGTCAGGCTCTCTCCACATGGCAGCCCAGCATCTTCAAGCTTACATTCTCTCACCTAATAACGTTTGAAGAAAGACTGCTTCTTTTCTCTTTCCCAGGAGTTTCAGAAAAAGTTCTAAGGTGGGTTCTTGTTGGACTGACGGGGTTCTGTGCTCATCTCTGATCTGGGTACTGTGGCCAGAGGGATGGAATAACTTGACTGGTTAGACGTGAGATGCATGCCCACCTTTGAGCCTGGGAGGTGGTGACTGTCCCACCCAAACCTGGCAGCAGAGTGTAGATGAGGAGTGGTTATCTAAAGAAAATTAGAGTCCTATTATCAGAAGAAAGGAAAACAATTCGTGTAGGTCAAACAGGACAGTAGTGCAGCAATGCCAACTGAGGGCGTGGCAATATTGTGGGGCATGCTGGGGAGTCAGAGAGTATAGGTAATACTGCGTAGATGCAACCACCAAAAAAAGTGATTTTTAAAAAATGTATGTACAGTTGATATGAAAAGGAATATTGCTCCAATTCAATAAGAATTATTGCCAAGCTTTTTAGCTTGATCTAATTTAAGAGGAAATAAAGAGGTGCTTAATATTAATAACTTGTATGCTTTTTGTCCACATTCATGCCAAAACTCTATGACATGCCCTCCACACCCTGATAAGTCCCAATAAGTCAATTTGCCCAAGATTTGGGCAGCTGCCACCTTGTGGCCAGGACTGCCCCATGGGTTAGGAGGGGCCAGTTGGGCCTTCTGAAGTTGCTGCTAGCAGATGTTCAGGGTTACTCTTTTCTATTGCTAATAAAATGACTATAGCTTACAGCTTCTATATGGTAGACACACTTAGAAATTCAGTCTGTTTTTGCAAGATTTGAAAGCCATAGAAAACTATGTAAGATGTAGAGGTTTTTTGGTTTTCTTTCTTTTTTTTTTAAGATGTAGAGTTAATAAATGCTGTTTAGTCTCAGGCTGTGAACTTATTCCAAATCTTTCCTTCAGGCTAAACTCCTTTTGAGGTTTTACTTTCTCTGGTCTTCAGTCCTAAAAAGAAACCAGCTATATCCTTTAGTTAGCCACCTGTCTTGAGTTCAAGAGGGTTCCAAGGACAAGCTTGGATTTTCTGTTATATTTTCCTTGGCATGCTCAGTAACCTTGCTGATTAACTATTGCTCCCTCTTTTATTGCCTCTGTCTGATTAATATTTCATTTACATAGAAAGAAATTTCTTTAATTAAACATTACATTTCATTAATCTAGCGTTCTGCTAAAAATCGTATTTTAACAAGACTTTATAACTTCCAACCTCTTTAAAAAACCGTCTGTATCTTTAAAGGGGCTTGGCTCTTTTCTCTTCTGAAATGTTAGAATGTATCTATAATGGATTACAACAGTTTTTATGCGGCTACCCAGTGGTTTAATCACAATGCAAAAACAACATTGCTAATCTGAACAATCTACATGGATGATAACTCATTGAAACAACTATCAATTAACAACATAATTGTCAGTTATAAGTTGCCAACATTAAAATAGGCAATTGTTACTTCTATGAGGCTTTTGTGCTTTTTTTTTCCTTTTCTTCACAGGGTGTGGATATAGGGCAGGGGCCTGGGTGGAAAAGTTTAAACTGAGGACCAGGTTAATTGTTTTACTCATTGGATCTTCTTTCTTATAGGTCATTCTGAAGTGACAACAGGGGTGCTTGCCATCAGATTCCATTCGAGGCTTGGCAGGTCAACCATGCCTTGGTTCTGAGATCTCTATAGCATGACATGTGATGTCAGGTCTATGTTCTCTTTAATCAGGGGCTGTTGTAGACAGACCATAATATGTGAGTTCTCTGTTGTTTTGTCCTATCAAGATCATGTCAAAGAAAATCCAGACTCTGTGAAGGCAAAGTCCACTTTTGCTAGAGCAGCTGAAAAGAATTTAATCCAGTATCGTCAGGATAAAGGCCTCAATGTCTCCTTTCTATAGTACTTCAATATAGAGATTACCCCCAGCCCCGTCACCCCAAGCCTCTGTGGGTGAGCGGGCAAAAAGCGCAGAAGGAAAAGATTCAGGACTTGATTGGGGAAGGGCACCATGGAATTATTCTCTTGTGTTCGCATATCTCTCACTTGGCGGAAGATAGATGTCAAGGTGGAACCAAGTTCCTTGTCATGCAGTAACACCTTCAGGAAGAACTACCTACTTAAAAGTAGGACTCCAACTTGTGCTTGGACACAAAACACTTCATGATGCAAATTCATGTTCCATTAGCCAAGACCTGGAGCTAGCTAAAATAGGAATTATGGCATAAATCCAGCCGATTCTTTTGCATTAGGTCAATTGATCTGCATCGTCAGGTGGTGCTTCTCCATTTGAAGACAGAGTTTGACTTGGAACTTGTAACACACAGACACCTCCCTCCAAGGGGGGAATTGCGATGGAATGCAGAGAAAACAAGCTCTCGAACCAGACCCCTGGAATTGGAATAGCTACCACTATTGAGTTTATGTCAGAGTGTGGTCAGGTTCTTTTCTCGAATCTTTAATTTCTAACTTCTAGTATGATGAGAATAATTTCATCTTGCAGTGTTGTTTAGAAGATTAAATGACACATATAAAGTGCTTAATGCATTGTTAGTGCTTACAAGTAGCTGGTCATTATTAATTTAGAGGTATCAACAAAGACACTTCCAGTGACTTAAAAATATTTAAGTTAATGAAGTAGTTTTGCTTCTTTGATCTTAATGAAAAGGAATTTAAATTAAAATTTAAAAAATAGTCATCAATTAGTGTTTCCATTTTAAAACTCACTTTCTAAATTCAGTGAGCTATTATTGTTATTATTATGTATAATAACTTTATTAACCATAAACCCCTGAATCAAGCCTTTCTGTGCAACTGGGTATGTGTTACTTATAAGTGGCATTTAATAATAATAATATAGCAAATATCCTTTGTCTTCCCCTCATAGCTATATCATTTGAATATATGTGGTGTAGACAACACTCCAAAGAGGGCAAGAACTCTCTATTATCCTAATTTAAACAATCATATCATACTTGGAGAAGATATAACTCTGCTTTTTATGCTCATTGGTTTAGAGTGGGAGGGGGGCACGTTTTAAGTGCCACAGAATGAGGTTTCCAATTATTTAACGCTTTGCATATTTTCTTTTTCTAAATGCTTCCCTCAAGGCAGCCCATTGTTGTGCTTGTCATGTCTATTTCGGTGCGTCTAGACATCTGTATGCTTCTCCAGCTACGTGGGAGAGGCACTTCACCTTGTGGCTCCACCCTTCAAAGGTTACATTTGCTGCATGGAAGAGCAGTTGACTTTGCTGATAGGGAATGTCTCATTGCGCCCCTTTTCCACACCATCTGTCTGACCTGGACCCATTCCAAACACTGCAGCTTTGCTGGCAGAATGGTCTTCCCGCTACAGAAGTTTTGTAATCTGCTAATTGACAGGGTAAGGAAAATTTATATTTGGGTTACAGCTGAAAAGTTGGATGTTTCTTTGATGGAGCTTTAAATACTGACATATGCTGCCTTGGTTTTTGATTTTAGGCATCCCCGTTTGAGCATGATCACACACTCTCCCCTGTGTTCTCTGCCTCATTGAGAATATGGCAGCCTTTGGAGAAGAACACCAATATGACCTACCAGGGAATTATCATCTACTTAGTTTACTCATTAAGCAATGATTTTATTATTATTATTATCTCTTTGTAGTATGAGACAGATGGTAAAGAAGGAGTTTGCTTTATTGAACGAGATGCGGTTTGGGGCATGGCAGATCTCTCTGAATGGTTAACATCTTCAGCAGTCATTCTGTCTAATAAGCGTCTTTGCTTTTGTACAGGGCCTGGTTCTACACTCAGCTCTTAATTTAAGTGCAAAGCTCTTACTAATTCTTTTTTTTTTTTTTTTCAGATACAGGGTCTAACTATGTTGCCCAGGCTGGAGTGCAGTGGCTATTCACAGGCATGATCATAGCGCACTACAGCCTCTAACTCCTGGGCTCAAGTGATCCTCTTGCTTTAGTTTCCCAAGTAGTCAATTCTTTTTTTCTACATGTGGGCTGAGGGCAAAAGAATCCTAAAGAAGGAAGTATCATTAAAATCATGTTGTTCCAGTTGACATTTGTGGTTGCCCTCATCTTGAAATTGTGCTTTAAAACTCAGTATGAGCAACCCCCACTTAACTGAGTATAGTCATGCTTACTGACCCTGCCCAAGTCCCTACAGCAGGGTCCTCTGTGCACGGAAGCCAGATGCACACGTTGCAGGTAGTGCATGAGTGTGGTATGGCATTGTGCCTCCAGTCTCCCCGGGCCCCTCTCTCAGTTGCAGCCCCTTCAACCTGCACTGGAACAATGATCAGCAGAAAGAAAGATGAAAATGAAAGAGGATTTATTCCATACCTTTGAAAACTTCAAAGAAGTTGTTCCCAATCTGGTTCTGATGATCCATGTCTCAATGCAAAGCATACATAAATATCTAAAATCTGCACACTGATGAGAAATAGTTTTTGGGAAGTCGGATTTAATCCCATGAGCCAAATGATCAACTACCAACAGCGATCAGGGAAAACCAAAGTCCACAGCAAATTTTAATTTGGCAAATGCATAAAATGTTCAAAAGAGCAGAGGTCTCATTTACATTCCTCCCTCTTATATGGGATTTTCTTCTATATTAGTAATTAAAGGGTGCAGGCTATAGAGCGCAACTATATCACATAATAGCCATCGGGGGACACACTAACAACTTCCTTGAAGTAACGCACACTAGGGTGTTTATGGTTCAGTGTCACATAGACTCTCTTTGATCTAAATTAGGATTCATTGGCAAACTCACAACAGGCTCCACATGTACCCCTCTCAACCTCTTTCTTTTAATCATGGAAATTAGAGATGGAAAATACCCATTAAGTCACTTAGTCCATTTCCCTGCTAGAGTGGAATTGTTGCCTGTGATACATGGGTAGTGCGTGGTCCAGCTTAAATGTAAATGTCTCAGGGGGTATGGAGGCTCCTGATTTTATAATTTTCTTCTTTCCCTTCAGAGAGAAATTTAGAAGGGAAAAGATTATAAAACAGAGGGAGAGGTTTTGTCCCCTTCTTATGAGTTGGAGGTAATGGTGGTGGGATGGGCAACTGTGCTCATATGGTGTCAGCTTTCTGGAAGCCACACCTCTCGCCATGGCAATTCCATTATTCATAAGGTACGCAGATAAATTTAACTCTTGTCCCCAACATGTTTTACTCTTTAGTTCAATGGAACTATCCAGATTCCTGAACTTTACCTGTAAACTTGAGCGAGTAAGCCCTCCAGGTTTGGTGAGGGAGGATAAGGCCCAGGAAAGGAGAATCTGTCTACTTTAGGCTCTCTCATTGATTAGTAATGAACAGCACAGCCCTTCTGATTGATGTGTGAAGTCACTGGTGCAGTGTGAGCTCATGATTGCATCACTGCCTATCTGCTGCTGAGTGGCCAGAGGAGGTATTTTTATATTTTGAATATGTGGCATCTGAAAGATGAGAAATGTGTGTCATTATGCAACGAATTCCCCCCCTGACTCATGTTCAGCAACAGAAGGAAGATTGTCACTCAGCATCTGCCTGTATCTCTAGCTGTAGAGCCCAGTTCTATGGGAAAGTGACAAAGACCCACTGACCATCTCTCCAGTGGGATCTCTACCAGAGGATCATAGCAGTGGCTGAGCTGAGACCTCAAAAGGGAAAGGATGTTCTGGCATTACTTTGTCAACTAGGAAAAAAATAAATAAATAAAAATAAAATAAAATAAAATAAAAGGGAAATAATGACTCTATGATATTTGCATTTTGGGTTTCTTTTAGAGGCTTCCCTTTAGTCTGCCCAAATCACCAGTGAGATTGCACTACCTTAGGAAAATTTGATAGGTGAACATTTCAAATTCTGATCGTGAGGTGTTAGAGTGTGATTATTCACATTATAAGATGGAAATCTTACCTCCTAAATTCAGTGTGGGTTTCATAAAATAGCTGACCTCACTCGTGCATTTGAAAGAGGATCAGGTTTGCAAAACCTGATATACTTATTGAGGAAGATGCTTATTGTATAAAGCAATGGCAAGTTTCGATTAGAAAAAATTCTTTCAGTATGTCCACCATGGCTAACATTAACTGTGCATTCACAGAGGTATTTTTCAGGACTTCTATAATGTATAATGTATTTCCAAGGAATTTCTTATTTTAAACACCCCTGAGTAGTAATAGATAACAGGACTTTGAATGGACCCAAAAAAAAAAAAATCAGAATCAGTTATAACTTGATGGTCTAGAATCAGAATCTGCTGAATGCAATTCTGATACTGGATTCTGTACTTCGCTAATGAAAAGCTTGAGTTTTAAAGCAGATGTGGCAGAGCCTGCTTGTTGTTCTTCCGATAATCGTGCTCCCTGATTTTTAGTGTCTGCCACCCACCTGTATGACCGGACAACCGTATTCTGGCCAGTGAGATGTAGGGGCAAGTGATTCGGATGTTCCGGCATTATATCCTTGCAGACACCATTCTGTCCCCGCCTCCTGCTTGCTGTCGGCCTAGAAGGGCCATGTGTTTGGTGCTCCAGCTGCTGGCTTAGATCACAGGGCTGAGGATCACATACTAGGAGTGACCTGCATCCCAGATAATTTCACGGAGCTTCCAGACTAACCCTACAGAAACTTCCTCTGGATTTCTTTTTACATGCAAAGATAAAACTCAGTGTGTTAAAGTTATTGTTTTCTGAGGATTTCTGTCACCCCAACCTAATCCTCATCCTAATCCTGTCACCAGTTTGACTCTGATTTGGTAGCTACTTAACATCTTGTTAAAGGCTAAGGATTTCAGTTTCAGTTGTAATCAGTGCTGGCTTACATTTATTCCTCTGCACATGACCTTGGAATGTTTGGAGATAAAGGTGTGCGGAAGAACCCAAACTTACAGATTCCCAAATGTATGATTGGCTGAAGTGATAAGATGGACACAGAGAGGAGGCATTGTTCAGTTTCTCGTGTCCATTCTGTTCACAACATGTGCACTCTTATTCCATAAAGGGCTTAATGAGAACCCGGGCAAAGACAATGATTTGTGTAAATAAAAATCAAGAGTAAACGCAAAGAAAAAAACAGTCAGGACCAGGAAAAGGTAAAAACAGATAGATGAGGTTTTTTTTTTTTTTTTTTTTTTTTTTTAGACAGAGTCTCACTTTTTTGTCCCGGCTAGAGTGAGTGCCGTGGCGTCAGCCTAGTTCACAGCAACCTCACACTCCTGGGCTCAAGCAATCCTCCTGCCTCAGCCTCCCAAGTAGCTGGGACTACAGGCATGTGCCACCATGCCTGGCTAATTTTTTCTATATGTTTTTAGCTGTCCAATTAATTTCTTTCTATTTTTGGTAGAGACGGGGTCTCGCTCTTGCTCAGGCTGGTCTCGAACTCCTGAGCTCAAACAATCCGCCCGCCTCGGCCTCCCAGAG